>BGPR01012213.1:12447-25090 GCA_013235015.1 Araneus ventricosus
ATATATATATATATATATATATATATATATATATATATATATAAAAGGTAGTATCGATTTACTTGATCACTTGAATTTCCAATGAAATATATTTGCAAAAATTTGTCGTCAGCATCCGTAAATGGTAACAAAGAGCCCGTTGTATTATATATTTGTCCTTGAATCTTGAAAGTTGGCATATAATATGGGCGAGATGGTTTTTAAATGATACCAATCACACCACATGAAGTTACACACCTATTTTTTAACACAATGTTGACAAAAGATGATGATGGTGAAATATTGCAGATGATGTTTAGCTGTGAGAACAGAAAATGGTATCCAGTGTCCGAGAGTTCACAATGCTATCCACTGTACGCAGGTAATCCTTTCGCTCGACCACCTATGCGCGGTCAGTCGCTGGACATTCACTAAGCTTCCCCTTCGCGGGAGATAAAACAGGTGACGGGAATAAATCCCACAATAATTGTCAGTTATTATATTCGTTGCACCAAACGAAGTCATTTGAAAGCATGCGTTATAATTTCGTATGTTATTCAAAAAAATACTTCGATTGTGTTGTAATACCAGCGACCAATGAGAACAATGGCTCAAGTGGTGCTTTCAATGGTGGCAGTTTAACTTTACCATTCAAACAACACATCCCAGGTGCTTCGTTCTTGAATTTTAATGCCTTGCAATTTGTGCGAACTTTATCACACTTTCAACAACCACACCTGGATGCAAACTATATTCAATTTCCGAATTATACTGAAATGCAATACGATCAAGTTTTACCAATTGATTTAATCGATTCATTTGCATGCACAATCCATTATTGCCACGTTTTTCATTTCGATCACCATATAACAAAGATTGTCTAAATTCTCTAATTGTTACTCGACTTGCTTCATTTCGTGCTTCATGTTATTGTGATGATTCAGTAGCAGGTGACTGTGACATATGAAACATATTTCCTTCATTTCGTTGTGCTGTTTCTTCTTCTGTTTCATTTTGTTTTTCTTCTCGTTTTCTCTTGGCTGCATTTGTACGACGACCAATATTTTGTCGTTTTGGTGGCATTTTTATCAACAGCAAATGCACAAATAGGCCTAAAATCTCACCTCTGTTCAGGGTTGCCAGATCAAAATAAAGCCAAGCCGTCTTAAAAAAAAAGGCCAAATTTGAAAATTTGATTAAAGCATTCATTTCCCCCTGATTTGTTATAAGAAAATGACAATCCTTGATGAAAAGGAATCCCATTAGAATGACATATGTATAATACCTTTTTATTAAACTAAAATTTAAATAAAATAGGAAAAAAAACTCATATACAGCTTTAGAAAAAAAAAAGAAATTCTGTTATTGTCAATGCAGAATGAAATGATCGAGCGAAATATATCAATTCCTGTTAACAATAATGTTCTATATTATTTTTCAATCTGATTACAATAAATTAAAAGTTCTTTCATACTCATAGTAAATGACTAACAGTAAAAAAAAATCCCTTAATATAAAAAAACGGATTTCAGACTCATAATAGATGGCCGAGTTTCCAAAACGGGGAAAAAATGTCAAAAACGCACTACTCTTAGTTTCGACGTTATTTAAATAGAGTTGACACCCAAATCCAATATCCTGCGTCGTTCTAAATATTATTTCTGAAAGCTTTTTTTTTTCTATTCCTTAGATTTGACATTTAAACGTTTGTTAAATTGCTGGAGATAGGTATTTCAAACAATACCGCAATTGCAACGATAAATGCTTTTTCTTCCTTTTTAAAAAAAAGATCTGTAATGTGGTGTCCACTTTCCATTCCTCTATCTCCCTCATTTTTTTAATAAAAAAAGAAAAAGAATATTTTAAGTGGAAGTTGTCGTATAAGAATTCGATCATGAAAAGAAACAAAGACAGAGAAAGCGGTTCTTATTTGCTGTGTAGAGGCAAACATAGTTACTGCTAGTAGCATTCTGAAGAAAGGTGACAGAAACCTTTCTTCTGAATGTACTTCGTTTGACAGCTCAATTGTGGGCAATTTTAAAAGTGTCATATCAATAGTTTATTTTTAAAAAATCGGAAAATTATTTATTACAAATCTTTCTAAACGTTATAAGCAAAAATAAAGCCAAAAAAGGCCAATATGGCAACCCTGACTCTGTCCCCGAGGCTGACGCGGCGCCGAAGAACAACCTTGTTTACAAAAAGCAACCTTTTGCTTAGGAAGAAGCTGCGCCAATCGTTTTCTCAACTATCGAAAACGGTAGCCAAACATTAAAATATTATTAAGCCCCTAACTTTCTTTCTAATGGTCAGATCGACGATTTCAATAGCTTTAAACCTTCCCTGGACAACGAGGATCATTTTGCAAAAAACCGCGCGTAAATCGGTCCAATAGCTTTTTAGTCTATAAGACGTATACATACGAACATTGCCTTATATATATATAGATTCATATGTCATTACAATATTCTATTTATGATATTTGATTTCTATCAAATTTGTAAATTTCAGGTTTCTAAAAATGGATCTTTGTAATCTATGTTTCACTCACTCCCTGTTGTGCCTGAGTTCCGAAATTCTTTACAGCTGTGTGTTCGCGAAGAGAATACAATATTTTAATATTAATTATCACTTAATCGATTAATTTTAATTTTTTGATTCCATGTGAGAGACGCTATCAGGCAGTGAATTTGAGAAAGAAATTGATTACAAGATTCCGTAATAATTATAATAACGAATTACGAAATGGATTTATTCAGTGCACCCCGAGCTCAGTTCATGCGTCGAATATTGACATTTGTACACTTATAAGCTAAAATTAACTCATTCATAGACGTTATCATTCGACACAAAAATGGCGGGTAATCCATTAACATATCAAGTGTTCTATGGGCTCTTAGTTGAATCAATACGACAACGCATTCCCACAATAGAGAGGGTCGTCTAATTAGACGGCAAAGAAAACTGCATTGTTATGGGACTAAAGACTAACCAGTGGGAGTGGCCTCCCCTAAACTTTCTCGTATACTGCTCAAAAATTTGTCATTTCCCTTCCCCCTGCGTGGATAAAAAAAAATCGAACCTACTGTAACCCAGAATGCAACGAATATCAGAAGGTTTTTCATTGTAGATTATAGTGATTGTAAAATATTTAGGTGAAGAATCATATTCAAAGAGATGCCTATGTATTAAAACTTAGCAATATTTAAGCTTTTCACTTTAACAAGCTCCGCTAATGCGAGGGCACGAGCGAAAACAAAACAGGAGATAAAACGAATCTATCACAAACTCCGTCTCAAGGACAAAGTGACATAATCCTTCCGCTTGCTACCAGTACGCATGCGCATGGAGATAAGTTTTGAAACGAATGCTTAACAAGTATGCGATTATACAGAACGACAGACAGTCAACCCGTTGACGGATTTGGCCTAAAATTTTATACGGACCTACACTCATGATGATAAAACTGTGTACCAAATTTTATCCATCTAGCTATTCCAAGTTTTTGAGTTATAGTGTTCGCATGACCGCGGACACACAGACAGGCAGACTTCCCGTAGACGGATTTTGTCCAAAATTTTATAGAAACCTACAAATTATGTGTTAAGTTCACATACCAAATTTCATCCCTGCATCTCTAATAGCTTTCGAGTTATCGTGTTCACAGACAGACATAATTCCAAAATTGTGTTTTTCGGACCCGGGGAGGTCTAAAACGTGGAGATTCGTCAAAATCTCGAGTTCGGATTTTTTGACGATTACAATACCTTCGGTTTGTATACGAGAAAGTAAAAAGGGTAAAATAACAAACATAAAAAGTTGCTATAAAAACACACTATTATTAATGTACTAGAAGGTATTATTTTATCAAAAATCTATAAGTGAAAAAAAAAATGTAAAAGCGTGAGGCGAAGAAAACAATACTAAAAGGAAATTCAGATACAATGAATATCATCAGAAAAAATATTTCGAAAAAAGTATCAAAAAATAAAATATATAATGACGGTGATTAAAATTTCAATTTAATTAAGAGTACTTACATCAGCCCTTCAGGCTTTTGAGATTTTTGCTTTGACTTCCATAATTTTGATGAAAGAAATTATTTATACTTTTCAGAACGCGAATAAAAGCGTGCCTTTTAAACATCATATTTATCATGTTATTATTTGTTTCCAATTCTGGAGTCGTGACAAATGAGCGTTCTTAAATTAAAAAAAAAAAAAAAAATACAAATAAGAAAGGCGCAGTTCGGGACCGCGCAGTAGATTTTTTTGTGAAATCGTCGGGATAAAATCATAAAATAAGTGTTTCGTATTAATATATAATTTAATTTTCAATCTCTTTAATACAATATTTACACAGAGTAGTATAATGGTTACAGAATAGATAAATCACAAGTTGCGACAGACCCTTACTACATCGATAAACTTGTGATTTATCTATTCTGTAACCATTATACTACTCTGTGTAAATATTGTATTAAAGAGATTGAAAATTAAATTACATATTAATACGAAACACTTGTTTTATGAATTTATCCCGACGATTTCACAAAAAAATCTACTGCGCGGTCCCGAACTGCGCCTCTTTTATTTTTATTTCGAGTAGCTTTTGATGGAGCCATCTGTTGACAGTATATAGAACTACATTTCGCGTATGCGCAGTAAAACATCATTTACTACAAATGCTCATATTTCCCGTAATATTCAAATTATTGAATTCAACTTTTAATACAATGTTTCTTTTACGTATTGTCAAGTATTCTGTAAGTTTCTTACAATTCGAAAGTTAACTCTGCATGTTATAATAAAAAAACTTGTGAAGTTTGAAACTTTTAATTTAATACCGATTTTTACTTATATCTTGATAAATATTCTTATTGTCTCACTTTGTGTTCTAGTAATAATCCTCAAGCTCTTTAAAATGACACCAGCATCAACCTCCTAGCTAAACGCGTTTCCACGCTACACTTATTTATAACCTTACATAAAACTAATTCATAACAATTACGCGCATGCGCTACATTGGTACGGTGACGTCACAGGAAAAACAAATACTATGCGACAAACTCTCACAGATATGATCTATCCGTTGGGGGTCAACCATTCTTTTCGCATTATTAGTCTCGTAGTTATTAGCGATTCAGATCTGACGGTATTTTGTCGCACAAGAAAGTTCAACCGACTGTCACTGTAACGAGCGGAAAGACGTTTCCACCTCAATATGTTCACGAAATGCTTCTTCAGCTTGAAAAGGAATTGAGTAGAAAAAAGCCCTGGTATACAGCAACACAACGAACTATTTTTCAACGATGAAGACAAGTGAATAGTGGCAACTAATGGATCATTTCTGGGGTATTCATTAAAACTTATCACACTTATTTACACAATTTGGAACAAAGGAATGCTTGACCACAAAGGTAGGTCGTGGGTTTTCATCATTGAGCGGTGAATTATGAGCAAAATTGTTAAGCGAATTGCAAATATGAAATTTGTGAGCAAAATGTGCTTTTTACTTTCTCGTATACGAAGCATACAGAGAAAGTATTGTAATCGTCAAAAAATTCGAACTCGAGATTTTGACGAATCTCCACGTTTTAGACCTCCGAAAAACACAATTTTGGAATTATGTCTCTCTGTCTGTGAAAACGATAACTCAAAAACTATTAGAGCTACGGGGATGAAATTTGGTATGTGCTCTTTACACATAAAGGTTTCTATCAAATTGTGGACAAAATCCGTCAAAGGGAAGTCTGTCTGTCCACGGTCATGTGAACACTATAACTCAAAAAGTTGAATAGCTAGACTGATAAAATTCGGTACAAGGTTTTATCGTCATAAAGGTAAGTCCGTATAAAATTTTGGGCCAAATCCGTCAAAGGGTTGACTGTCTGTCGGTTTGTATAATTTACTTTGGAAAAGCGCATGCGTACTGGAAGCAATCGTCTGCGCACGCGAAAGCTATGGAGCGAATTACGTCAGTTTGTCCTTGAGTCCTGCAAGAGCGGAAAATCGGTACGCATCTCTTTGAATTTGATTCTTTACCTAGATATTTTTCAATCACTATAATGAAAAACCTTCCCATAGTCATTGGATTCTGGGTAACAGAAGGTTCGAATTTTTTTAGCCACGCGGGGTGAGGGGAAACGGCACGTTTTGGAGAAGTATACGAGGAAGTTTAGGGGAGAACACTCCCGCTGGTTTCGTTTAATAATTTTCCTTTTAATAGTTGGCTAAATGGTGAAAGATCCAAGTCAATCGGACTCGAAAAAACCCCAATTTGCTGTAAAATTACACCAGAAGTATTGTACTACTAAGAAGGTACGGCTGGATCTAAGCGGGCAGTGACACTGATATTAATCAATTTCAATCTCACATTATCAGAAAAGTATCAGAAAATTAAAAGATCATTCCACTTTGAATGCTGTTATCAACCAAATGATATGTTGGGTATTCACCCGATATGATATTCAAGGTTACCCCATCAGAACCAGGGCCGTCTTAACAAATTAGAGCGACCTGCGCTAGAGATATTTGGCGTCCCATCAGAACCGTAACTGGGAATTTGACCGTCTATGGCCAAAAGAAAATACCTACCAAATAAAATAACTAAGGAGCAAAAAAGGTACTTGTTCTCTGATTAACGTCTTAAAATTTGGTAAATTGAAACTTTTTACCTTCTTATACAAAGAGAAAGTATTGTAATCGTCAAAAAATTCGAACTCGATATTTTGACGAATCTCCACGTTTTAGACCTCCCGAGTCCGAAAAACACAATTTCCGAATTATGCCTGTCTGTCTGTGGACACGACAACTCGAAAACTATTAGAGCTGCGGGGATGAAATTTCGTATGTAATCTTTAAACATAATATATAGGTTTCTATCAAATTTTGGACAAAATCCGTCTAAGGGAAGTCTGTCTGTCTGTATGTCCGTGTTAATGTGAACACGATAGCTCACAAACTTGAATAGCTAGGTGGATAAAATTTGGTACACATTTTTATCATCAGGAATGTAGGTCCGTATAAAATTTCAGGCCAAATCCGTCAAAGGGTTGACTGTCTGTCCGTCTGTATAAGCGCATACTTTTGATCGCAATAACTTCTTAACAAAATTATTTAGATAATTAAAATTTTGCATATGACCTTCTAATCTTAATTGTAGATTTGTGTCTAATTTTTGTGTTAATCGTTTAAAAAACGGCGTGCGTTCAATTCGCATTTTCGCTGACTTTAATATTTTACGACGCAAAAAAAAAAAAAAAGGGAAGACTGAACCTTGCTCACTGCCAAATTGTACCCACGCTCTTTAGCTGAAGACATTGACGTCTCGCTTATTTTTACCCCACTGCGGTAGGGACGCTTGTTAGTATTAGTGCCTTCTTGCTTATTTTTTTTCTCTACATATGTTAGGGAGTATACGAGAAAGTTTTTGGGAGACCATTCCCGCTGGTTAACTGAATAATAGATTTTCTCGCTTCAAAACGTTTCCTGAATCGAAAATTTAATTAGCAAAACGAAGCAAAAACTATTAGATAATTATTTTTGTCTATTATTTTATTATCTGTGATTAATTATTTTCATATCTCTGAGTCATAATTTAAGTTTAATGGGTGCATTCTTTGGGAATATTGTTCAGCAACAGATTCCGAGACCATCACTTTTGGACGATTTTACACCGGAAAGGGGTGTCGGGCAATGAGTCATACGAGCGCATTTCCGGAGATCTTTGTTAGATCACGCTCAGTAAAATGTAAACATCACCCTTCCATTCTTCACTTTCCCCCTATTTTGATGAAAATGACTCCGCCCAGAACATGCGCAAAAGCGCAGAGGGTTTCCGAATCCGTTGCTAAACAATACCAGCAGTGCGAAATCATAGCTTATCATGCTGTCATGTCAATCATCATCATCACGCTTTGATTCAAGGAATAAAACGACGTTGAAATGTTAGCTACATATCTATTTTGACAGCGAACGACGGTGTTCAATGACGTCAGTTACTTCGATACGATTATGCGATCATTACTGATAGTAAAGAAAATGTTATGCAAGTTTACCGAAAGTAAACAAAAATTATCCATTTAGGAGATGCGGAAAAGTTTAACAAATGTTATAATAATAATTTAAATTTTCTAAAGAACGAAAAGTTTTAATACTGTAACATCTTTTACTGATAATGACTTATAAGCAGTAGTTCATTATTTCATTTCAATAACTAGTTCATTTCCAGTTTCAAATGTGATATTTATTTAAATTTCGCATCTGAGCTGCAATCATACTGAAATTAAATAAAGTGCATTCAACATAAGTAGTCAATCCATGCTCATCAGACATTCGGCGAATGCGCTGCCCCAATTTAATTTTGGAATTGTCTGCGCATCTCACAGGAGGGAAAAGAGAGTGACGTCATAGCATACCGTAAGATGGCATGCAGCAAGATATAAGGTAACACCAGGTATCAGTAATACGCGCAGTTACGGTTTGTCAGCAACTGTGACGCCGCACGAATTCTCTCCAATGTATTTCAGTCACGTGACAAATGGATACCTATCCAACTAATATCCACCCCATCCCCCTTTCATTAAGCTTTCAAAAGACACTAATTAAATGCAAGAATTTTTCTCCACCAAAAAATATTTTAAGTTTTGGAAATGATTAATCATAATAATTAATTTGGAACAGTGGCGAATCCAAGGGGGTGCTACGGGGCTGCAGCCTCCCTCCGCCAGAGTTAGACCAGAATTCTTGATTTTATTTAAAATCACTACGGCTGTTTGTTCTTAATCTCCCTTTTAAAAAATTATTAAATTATCGAAAGTATTCTGTTGTTCTTTATGATTGTTATTGTCAGGTGAATAAAGTCTGAAAGGATCAAGTGTTTTGGTTTACATAAGCCATGAGGTTTGACATTCGTCAACGATACAAAAATTTTTATGACCTCAGCCCCCCGAACAAAATCCTGGATTCTCCACTGATTTAGAATAATAAACATTTGACAAAATATTTCACTAAGCAGACAGGGAAGGGGGTTATTAAACTACACGCCAGATTTCAACCGGAAGAAGCCAAATATTTTGGTCAGTTAAGCAATTATAATAAATGGAACTTGACAAAATGCAATCGCAACTTCATTCGAAAAATTTAACGAAGAAAAAAAGGTAGTATTCTGTCTAACTTGATATTCGAAACATTTTTTTAATGAAAATTTCGCAAAAATTAAAAAATCTTTCAAAGTGCCCAAATATTTTTGCGTCCAACGGTCTACAATAATCTTTTTTTAAAAATAACTTCCAGTCTTTTATGAAAGATAAAAGAAAAACACGACTATACTTCATGCAAACAAGTAGATGTTTTCTTAGTGTGCCAGAGGGCAAAACCGCAATTTCAAAATTTAATCCCTGAATAAAAACTGACGATGCATAAATAACGGCACTAAAGATATTCCCATAAATATAGTAAACCTGTAATTTATTAAAAGGATTTTCAAACAAAAAGAAATCCAATCGAAATATTCATGAAGAGATGAACTAGAAAAACTGCTTTAGATTCAATTTTCGTATATTAATTCAAAAGTGATTATTTCTATAAGATCAGAATATTTAAACCACCACAGTTTAATAGAAATATTGTGAACAATTCAAAAAAACGTTTATAGTGCACCGAAGAAAGACGGCTATAATACAATTGATCAATATTCAAATTACTTTAAATAAAACTGCAGTTTTTCAAATGATAAGAAACCATTTAATTTAATTTTTATATAAGTAAAAATAATCGTTTGGTATTTCATTATTTATTGCATTTATAATATATCTGTTTATAACTTATCTTAATGAAACATTATTTAATTCTATTTTATTATACGTATAGGTTTTTCAGAATTGATTTTAAACAAAAATAAAATATCTATAGTTTAACGCCGTAGAACACTGAATACTAGTTGCATTCCTAACTCACTTGAAATTAAAGTTTGAGTGAAACTTGTTAGGAAATGCTGCTCAAAATTAAAAAAAAAAAAGTTCTTTTGTGTTTTCTTCAAAACTTTCATCCTATTTTAGAGTCGAAAACTGTCAAAATATTCGGGAAATACTTTTTGGAACAAAATTCATTCTTATTTCGCAGAATGATTTTGCAAATTAATCGAGTTAATTAGTATTATAAACATTTTGGCTGGGATTATTTTATAAGTAACATACGAGCACGAATCGATCCCATTCCCTAAAAAAAAAAAGCCACGCAGTTTGTAAAATTAGAAGCTTTCTGAAGAGAATATTTTTGGCAGAAGCTGCGCCATACACCATTCATTCTGCAACTGTTTCCTTTTCCAATTGCAAATTTTATACTTCCACGTGGTTAAGGATGGGAAAAACCTACCGGTTTAAACCGAAAAAGTGTTTTTTGTTTCGGTTAACCGGTTTTTTCAGTTATTTCTTTGCCCCGGTTTAAACAGGTTATTTTTTTAAATCCAAAAACCGGGGAGAAAAAACGGCAAAATCAGCTATCAAAAGATAAGCTCGATTTTAGGTTCGAGTTATGAAATTTTAAATTTCATCATCTTAGACCAATAAACGGCCACCGCTTCCTCGAGGCGGACATTGAGATGGTCAAGCTTTCATAACTCGATTAGTTTTGGTCGCAGAAAAGTGGAACATTTTGTTTAAAATTTCAGTGTGCCAAAAATATTTTAATAAATACGATTAAAAGGAGCGGACTGCAAAATAATTTAGATATAGTTTTTAAAAAAAATTATTATACATATAGACGCAAACAACACAAAATACGATTATTTACGTCTGCACTCTAATTTCTTTTTTTTATTTGTCTACAATACTTAATACAATTCTTAAAACTTTGTCTATAATACTTACTTATTGTATTGATTACTCATAAATTATTATTACTTATTGAATTAATTACTTATTTATACTCATTAATTAATTATTGTATTAATACTTACTTACTATATATTATTATTAATAAAAGAAATTCTGTCCACAAACGTTGATTAAAAAAAAAAACAGAAAACCGGTATTTTTCAAAAACCGGTTATTTTGAGCAATTTCAACCACCATGTTAAACCGGAGGCGGAAAAACCGGTTTAACTGAAACCGGTGGGGTTTTTTTTTGCAATAACAGCCATCCCTACATGTGATTGCAATTGTAATCAAATATTACATAACTGGTCACAACAGTACAACATAATAATTTTTAGATACGCCAAAACCGTAAAATTTTTTGTAGCTTCTTTGCACCTTATAGTTACAATAAATTCCAATTGTATTTTTTATCTCTTCTGTTAAATTCTATTGGATTAACAGATCGCAGGAATTCACCGTTTCGAGATGTCGGTATTACATCGACTGGCGAAATGTATAATTGTAATTGTTCTACATTTGGAAGATAAGCAGCATGGTGCAACAGAGGAGTGGATTGTGCCGATACCAGAGAAAAAGAAAAAGAAAAAACAAAGGCTGCATCTCCTCGTGTCTTCTCGCAACGGAAGACAACAAGAAATCGTGACAATCAAAATATTTCTGGGATAGCATCGGGTCCAAGGTCAGCACTTCCATTTTTTCGAGTTCTTATCGTATTCCCATCGCTTCGTCTTCTTACTTTTTTCCCGCTCCGCATCTGGGCATCTTGCCAGATCAAGGAAACAATCGAAGTTCTCTTTTCTGGCAGATGTTTGTGTAAATAATGCATCGCATCTGACGGTACAGTCACAGTGAAGGCTTTCCGTGATAGGTCCTATTCCTTTTTGTGACAAATCTTATTCAATTTACATCATACAAATACAGTGGACTCCCATAAAACGTGAATTCGTTTCCCGCGACGAAAAAAATTGCGACGAGCACTCATACAGCGCGATAAACAGTCCAGTATCAAGCGTAAGATAAAGTTAACATTTTTTTGTTTAGAAAAGCAATTGTAAACCCTTACCTGCGTATATATGTGGGAAGAGGGTGGGAGGTTAAATCCCAAACCCCGCCTACAGATAAAAATGCTTCATCTAAGGAACACTCTAGGAGAAATGTACCAAAGATAAAGAAAGGGAAACAGTAGATGAAACTAAAGTATTTATTATTAGAACAGCATAATATGAAGAGAAAAACGTATGTACACAGGTATTATTTACATTTTAGACGAGATGGATTTAGGGTTTGTTACTTACTTAAAGTATCAACTTACACCTCGTTAAAAGATTTAGTTAGTTATAGCCATCGCCGCCGTGCTAACAGGGAAAAGACCCCGTAGCTGCCTAAGCCCACCAATCCTACCGCATGACCGTTCTTCTTGATTTCAAAAAGTCATCTACCCAGGATTCAAACATTACACTCAATTTTTTTACGGAGAGCTTACACCCACGCATGACGTGATTAGCACGAAGAGACCGCGTGATCCTTATCTTCCGATATCTTTCCGCTGACACAAAAATTATTCAAATGAGCTTGTTCGGAAGGCGAGAAATATTATTAGGAAGGAATTAAACTTACGCTTTTAAGCTAGACGGGAAAAATGCAATTCCTACATATATGAACATGGAGGCTGACAGTTTCAACCAGCGGGAGTGGTCTCCCCTAAACTTTCTCGTATACTTCCCCAAGAAGGTGCTGTCCCCCCCCCGCGTGGATAAAAAAATTCGAACCTACTATAACCCAGAA
>BGPR01012213.1:30090-45770 GCA_013235015.1 Araneus ventricosus
TCCGCGTGCACAGAGATTGATACCAGTACGCATGCGCATGGAGAATCGGATTAAAAAAATTGAATACGCAATTTTAACGCCTCTTTTTTAACCGATTGAGATAAAAGTTGGGCACAGATCTATTATTAATGTTAGCATCCGTGATACCAAGTTTTATTTATCTAAGCCAAAGGGCTTTTGAGATATAATTTTTACAAGTATGCGATTATATAGACCGACAGAAAGTCAACCCTTCCATGGATTTGGCTCAAAATTTTATACGGACCTACATTCATGACGATAAAACTGTGCATCATATTTTATCCATCTAACTATTCAAGTTTTCGAGTTATAGTATTCGCATGACCGCGGACATACAGACAGACTTCCCGCTGACGGATCTTGTAAAAAATTTGACAGAAACCTACAAATTATGTGTAAAGACCACATACCAAATTTCATCCCCATAGCTCTAATAGTTTTCGAGTTATCGTGTTCACAGACACACATAATTCCCAAATTGTGTTTTTCGGACTCAGGGAGGTCTAAAACGTGGAGATTCGTCAAAATCTCGAGTTCGAATTTTTTGACGATTACAATACTTTCTCTTTGTATACTTCGTATACGAGAAAGTAAAAACTATAGTCTCATTAGCAATATGCGCAGTTACAAATTAGAAACATATCTGAACTTGCATGAACTCATCTGCTAACGTATGTCTCCCATAACGTGATTTCCTATTACACGGAACGTATACCCAGCGTTGTTGTTTACTTACGCCCACGAATAATCCGAGTACTACGATCAACAATTAGAATGCAATGTTAGAAATTTTATACACGATCTACTATTTTTACTTTCTCGTATACGAAGTATACAAAGAGAAAGTATTGTAATCGTCAAAAAATTCGAACTCGAGATTTTGACGAATCTCCACGTTTTAGACCTCCCCGAGTCCGAAAAACAGAATTTTGTCTGTCTGTGAACACGATAACTCGAAAACTATTAGAGCTACGGAGATGAAATTTGAGATGTGATCTTGAAACATAATTTGTAGGTTTCTAGCAACCTTTGGACAAAATCCGTCCACGGGAAGTCTATCCGTCCACCTTCATGTGAAAATTATAACTCAAAAATTTGGATAGTTAGATGGATAAAACGTGGTACAGTTTTATCACCAGGAATGTAGGTCCGTATAAAAGTTTGGGCTAAATTCGTTAAAGTTTGGGCTATATCCACGACGTTATTCGGTATTCTGAAAGCCGCACATAACGTGAAAATATCGTAATACTATTGTAGGAGGAATAAATTGTAAAAATATTGCAGGAGGAGAAGTTGTAGGAGATAATAAATATCCCTCATACAGCCTCCCTGTTAGCAAAAGATATTGCACGATATATCCACGACGTTATTCGGTATTCTGAATGTCGTACATAACGTGAAAATATCGTAATAATATTGTAGAGCATCTTGAGCTACTAGGGCTGACTTAGGAAATATAGCATTGCGTAACAAGCATTAAGATGCTTTAAAAATTCGCTGTGTTCAAGATTGTGACGGGTTTTTCCAGTAAATTATCACAAAAAGCGAATTCTAAGGTATTTAAAAAACACTGCAACTCAATCAAAACGTCCTCGGCAGATGAAAAGGATGCAATTTTTTAAGCCAATTCAATTAGCAATTGTACTCCCATTATCAGAAATTTATAGTTCCAGTCACTTTTACCTCAATTAACGATGGTATCCTCTTTTTTGCCATTTTCTACGGATTCCATCACCAAAATGGCACTTAAGATCTTCCTTTTATCTCGGCAAATAGCTAAGATAACTGCAAAGAGGGTCGTAACATTAAATCAGCAAAGCAGAAGGGTGGAAAAGGAACAGTAATACGTGGCATTTTATCGATTTTTTAGACATTTTTTTTGCAACAGTGGTTTCCTTTTTTTCTCCTTTACAAATAAGTTTAATTAGCCCCGTCCGTCGAATACTGAAGAACGCGCGCCAGAAATCGCGAGATAACGAACGTCAAGTTCCTCCGCTAGGGTCTGCTCTGAAGATGAAAGACAGATAGTTCTTTACCCTGATATAGGTCAGACTGCTCCCGCCACGCCTCACGTGCGCACCAATGTGACGATACGCGACAGAGCACGTTCTAGACCACAAATGCTGTATGACCTGCATCGAACACGCCTCTCTCAAATTTGCACATCAGCAACTTCACAGCATGAAAATCCCCTCTCTTTAAAATACCTTAAAGCAGATTTCAAACCAAAAAATAAATATTTTTTATGATCTGTGATATAATTATCGTGATTTCAGAAATACTCGCGGACGCGAAAGAAAAGATTGCGAAAAGCCATTTTGCCTGTTAATTAAAAAAGTAAGACGTGTTGTATTCACGACGAAATTGCGACTTATTCCCCTTAATTTACGTTACAAATCTTCATAGTTAGATTAAAAGTTGAAATTTAATCCAATTAAAAGGCAAATCCTTAAAACAAATATCAAATTATAAAGCAATCATTTCTTTATATGAATTCGCGAAAAAAAAAAAAAAAAAACGTTGAAAAGTCAAAAGAAATTAAACAATACACAAGTTATCGAATTTTCTTTTAAAAAAACGTTTCTCTGGAGCACAAAAGCATGGCGTGTCTTTCCTAACACTAATACAATGTTTTATGGTTGGTTAATACTCTTACTGATTCTTTTTAACATGTTGTTTATTGGCTGGAATACTGCCTGATTTGGCCCTTCGATAACTGTTAACTCTCTGTGAAAATTAATTGCTCATAATTAATCACAACACAAAAAAATAAAGCGGACTGTACTCTTCATCATCTTATTCTACTCTCTCCTTTTTTGCAACGCTCAAGGCGTCACTTGTACATCTACTCTGGCGACAGCAGCGCCCTTTTTCAACTGTGGGCAGGCGTCGCACACAACACTACCTGTAAATTGTGCCATGCGGGATGCAAATGCTCAAAAAGCTTAGCCCTAGAGCTACCAAATTTGGCACGCAGTTACTTCTTGGATAGTAAGTGCTCACTAAGAAAAGTTTTTCAAAATTTTAATTAAATTTTCAATTAATTAAAAATTAATCGGAATTTTAATGCTTTCTCCAGAGCATATAATCAATCGCACATAAACCATTTTTATACCACTTTAAACTTCAAAAATGTAGCTTTTCAGTTACGCCAATTTTATTTCCCTGCAATTTAGTTTTACCAAATTTCTCAAAATTAGTTTAAACAAAATTTCGTAACAATGCTTTTCCTTTATATAACCGCGTGAAACAGAATAGCAAGAATGTGAATTTTTCAATAGCTCTCATGCGACTACACAAAAATAAATATTATACTTTTCGGTTTGGATCTAACTAATAATGTAACATTTTTCAAACACTGAGGGTTTTTTTTCTTCAACAGGCTGGTAATCATTCTGTAAATCGCATGACGTAAAAATCGGTACACACAGAATGCAAACGGCTGATACAATCAAGCCTAAAATATTATCATGCCACGATGTTTCGGATTAGAGGTTCGGATCTTTGCTTTTATCAATATTGTTTCGAACCTATCTAATTTTGACTCCTGGCAATTAAATAGTTATCACGAAGCCTGTTCATTGAATTCTCCTCACTCAATAGTTAAAATATTTTTTAAAATTTATTTTTCCAGCTGTGCTTCTCAACTAGTGGAACGGAGGACGACTACCGTAATGATATTTACAAGCTAACCCGAGGGCTAATGTTATTGAATATTTATTAAATATACATACAGATGAACAAAAAATTGTGCTTCCGCAGAATTTAAGCTGCAAACTCAACAGTTTCTTTGAACCAAATATTAGTCTTAATAAACGTCAGCAGAAAGCATTGTTGGTTTTCATCCATGATATTTTTTTTTTACCAACCCCCCCCCCCGCCGCACCTTTCTTCTTCCTCTTAAATCTAGCTTCGCCAAGTCAAACTACATAGAGATGTGCGAAAGAGAAACAAAAGGGTATGATATAGATCAGGGGCTTCCAACCTTTTTTCCCTCACGTACCCCTTGATTCTTCTTTTTTCGTTTTCGCGTACCCCTTACTATCATATCCAACCCCCCTTCCCAACTATCCGTCTCTACAAAGAAGTTTTTGTCAATAATGTTAAGGTTAACTTAAAAGTGATATGACTCGAATTAATAACATTTGCAGAGCTTATTTTTGATTTGACATTTTATTCCATTTGTACACGAAGTATACAAAAAGAAAGTATTGTAAACTTCAAAAAATCCGAACTCGAGATTTTGACGAATCTCCACGTTGTAGACCTCCCGAATCCGAAAAACACAATTTTGGAATTATGTCTGTCTGTCTGTGAACACGATAACTAGAAAACAATTAGAGCTACGGGAATGAAATTTGGCATGTGATCTTGACACATAATTTGTAGGTTTCTATCAAATTTTGGACGAAATCCGTCTACAGGAAGTCTGCCTGTCTGCGGTCATGTGAACATTATAACTCAAAATACTAGATGGATAAAATTTGGTACACGGTTTTATCGTCATGAATGTACGTCCGTATAAAATTTTGGGCCAAATCCGTCAAACAGATGTTCAAATTTCATATTTGGCTCAAAATGCACATTGTGACTGTGTGTTGGCGAGCGTTTCGCTTATTTTACTTAAGTTAGTATGGTTGGCGTTTGACCTTGGCGGTCTACGAAGGAAATTGTAGCGAGCCGTACTTCGGAAATTATGGCAACCCCTGAATCGAAACCTCGTTCTGACCTTCTCCAGATGGAAGGTATGGTGAAATCTTGCGTGATATCTGTAGTAAGATTTCTTACTCAAAAATGTTAAATAAAATTGTGGTACCTCAGCGCGCGTAAAAATTGAGAACATACGAAATTTGCTTTGCAAAATATTAAGTTTTTAGGAATTCATGAATTTGATATGTTTCATTGTAAACCACCATTCATAATTTTTTTCTCAAAATAACCAGGCCTTGGGTAAATACCCCAAGAATATTTACCTACGCACTGGGTGTTTACCCACCCCACATACTGGTCGTATGCGAGAAAGTTTCGGGGAGGCCACTCCCGCTGGCTTGTTTTCGCGTACCCCTTACTATCATATCCACCTCCCCCCACCACCACCACCATCCGTCTCTGCAAAGAAGTTAATGTCAATAATGTTAAGGTTAGCTTAAAAGTGAAATGACTCGAATTAATAACATTTGCAGAACTTATTTCTGATTTGACATTTTATTCCATTTTTACTTTCTCGTATACGAAGTATACAAAGAGAAAGTATTGTAATCGTCAAAAAATTCGAACTCGAGATTTTGACGAATCTCCACGTTTTAGTCCTCCCTGAGTCCGAAAAACACAATTTTCGAATTATGTCTGTCTGTGTGTATGTCTGTGAACACGATAACTCGAAAACTATTAGAGCTACGGGGATGAAATTTGGTGTGTGGTCTTTAAACATAATTTGTAGGTTTCTATCAACTTTTGGACAAAATCCGTCAACGGGATGTCTGTCTGTCTGTATGTTCGAGGTCATGTGAACCCTATAACTCAAAAACTTGAAAAGCTATATGGATAAAATTTTATACACAGTTTTAACGTCATGAATGTAGGTCCGTATAAAAGTTTGGGCCAAATCCGTGAACGGGTTGACTGTCTGTCGGTCTGTATAATCGTATACTTGTAAAAATTATATCTCCTAAACCCTTTGGCTTAGATAAATAAAAATTGATATGGCGTTTGCTAATATTAATTATAGATCTGCTCTCAAATTTCGTTTCAATCCGTTGAAAAAAAGGTGTTCAAATTGCATATTTGGTTCAAAATTGTGTGTTGGCGAGCGTTTCGCTTAATTTACTCAAGTTAGTATAGTTGGCTTTTGAACTTGGCGGTCTACGAAATTGTAGCTTCGAACGCGCTTCGTTTTTTCCCTTTTGGTTCTTTTTTCTCCTTTTTGGCGAATTCTGATCCTGCTCGGATTATTTTATTTCCGTTTTATTGTTTCAACGTGTGCTGTACAAAACTTGTTGCGTTCTGGGAATAGGGCAGATTCGAGATTTTTATCCGAGCTCGTTTGCAGGGAACTGACTTAATTTCGCTTATTATTTTTTTTTATCTCCACTGCGCTAGGGGATTTAGCTTATTTTTTGTTCCTACATGTGTTAGGAGTATACGAGAAAGTTTAGGGAGACCACTGCTGCTGGTTACAAAAGTATTAGTTCAACGCCAAAGTAAATGAAATCAGCATTGCAATTATTTCGTTTTAACGTATAAGAATAGCTAAAAATTACACAAAAAATAGTAATAATTAACTATTCAAGTCGTATAGTTATTAAATACCAAGTATTCACTTGGAGAAACAAAATTCTCTAACTTTTTAAATCCCTTATGTTTTCTTGTTTCCACCATAAGCAACTTTTATTTCGCGTACAACCAGGGGTACGCGTACCACAGGTTCGGAAACTCTGATATAGATTAATGGAAAAAACAGTAAACAACAGAATGAGCTGCAGAAGATTATCGCAAAACACTTCAAACAACTGCTGAGGGAAATAAGCTGAATAAAAATAATTTTTAAAAGCAAACTTTTATTAATGTACTAAAAGGTAGAATATTTGTTTAATTTTAATTATGTTCTACTTTTTAGTCTTTAATTTATAATTCATTATTGTAAATATAATGGAATCTTGACATTTTTTTCTTAAATTCACTACTAAGTGGCGTCACGTGTATAGAATAAATATTTAATTAATCAATTAACTGATAATTAAGCTCTGAAATATTATAATAGTGTATTGTCACCGAGAATACACGTGCACAAAATTTCAAAACTTAAAAACAACAGAAAGTGAGTGAGAAATTGATTACAAAACTTCATCTTTACAAACATGAAGCAATTCAAGTTGAATAAAAATGTATTAAAAATACAATAATTCCTTTTCGATCATACATTTTTAAAAAAGTATAGATGAGAGTCTTCTATGTACGGAAGACATATCTGTTAAGAAGGGAAGGCACCTTATTTTGCATTCGGTTCTAAGTGAAAGTAATGTCGTCAGATGAAATGTGACAGTTAGAGATGTTGTTCGCCAAGAAGTGGAGGTTTATAGTATTTTAAAAAAGAAACCAAACTTTTTTGGTAAAATAAGCTTTGGAATGAAGTTGGAGATCAGCTCCACTAATAATCCAGCCTAAAAATTGGAGGTTTCTATGACAATATTTAGATTTGTTTTCTATCTAGCATTTATAACCGAGTCATCTAAAAACATTTTTTTGTTATAATTTTGAAAATACAAATATCACTACTTTAAAAGTACAAATTTTGATTTTTCTGAAGATAAAACAATGCAACTGCGAGAAACCAGACATTGCTAACGATGGACTTTATAAAGCATTATTGATTTATCATCTACCGGTCTTTTAGCTTTTATTTGTGCGAAATACAAAGAATTCTTGTTGATTTACGATGTGGTGTTATATTTGAGACGATTTTTAAGCGAAGCTTTTCGATTTGTCAGAGAGGCCTTTTAAAAACATTTCAAAATTATTTGGTGAATTATTTTGAACATTAAATGTCAACGATGTCGCATTTTAATTTTTTCCGCTATTATTAATTTGAACTGTAGCAACGAGAAAATCAAGAAAGTAAGGTTCTTAACTTGCCTATAAGCTCTTAACTGATGTTTTTGAAGTATGTACATTTTAATATTTTTTAAAATTCGTAAATTTCTTGATTGATTGATGAATGGCCTTTATACGTGTATAAGCAGAATATATAAATAATTTTTATTTTCATTCTATTGAAGAAACTGTGGGGAAAAAAAGTTAAAAATTCATTAGAAGCAAAAACAAATTCCTGCATAAATTTACCAACAAAAGGGATTTTAAAATGGTTGTATGTTTAAAATTATGATAGATTAAAAATGTCAAGAACAGTTCTATAAATACCATTCAACGAAACATTTCATTTCACCAAGAGAGAAATTATTTCTTTTTAAAATAATAGATACAGATTACTAATTGCACGTCAGATGTTGAAAGGGAACTAGAAACTGTTAACTATTTCATACTTAAAAAATTTAAAACCAACAGCAACACGCCATAAACATATTTAATTGTTCGATTTTAATGCAACACACTACGGTTCAAATTTTATTTAAATGTCTTCACATATTCACTTTCATAAAATAAATCACTCAAGTATTACAATTCCTCATTAATTTCAAATAAATTATTTATTAAGTTTTATAACATTAATTTAATTATGCCTCTTCTTTAATTGTATTTTTATAACGTAGAATTATTATTTGTTTTTTTAAAAATTCATTCGAGTTAAAAAAAAAGATTCATTATAACAAAAAAAGAACAATTTTAGATGAACTAGACAATTACAAAAGCTTAACTACTGATATACACAAAACCTTACAATATAGAAAAAGTTTTAAAAGAACAATCCCAATAGAATAGAGGTAATGCAGAAATATTTACGATTTTTAACAGAATGGATATTTGGCACATATTTTATCCAAACGATTCTTTATCCGACAAGGTGAATTGATGGATAAACAAACATTCCAACTCGGTTCAAACGCGGGCGAATATAAGAACACTCCGTCATTCTTAAAAGTTCATCGTACTGACGCGAAGTGAATGGAGATTTTTGAGATGAAAATCGTTTGCGAGTAAAGATAGAACAGAAACCGATGGATATGTCACTCTGGGTGAAGTCTTTTAGGGAAATTTTTATAGGCAGAAACGCCGCGCCTTGGGAGCTTTCCATTTTCATTCTAGAAGCAATTTTTCCTTCTTTTGAAGAGTCACTGCCTCCACTCCAAGTTCTTAAACATCAAGGGAGATGGCTGGTTCTGGTTATGGAGGAAATATGTCATCCTCTCTCGAAACTTCGAAGAGCTGTTTTCCGAGAAGATCGAATATAACTATACGTGAGTAGTTCCGGGAAAGTTTGACTCGATGTTACTACACAGCGTAACCATTTCAGCTGAAAATTTTATTTTCTTTCTTACATGGAACATAAAAGTTTGAGAAAGTTGAAGTGAAAGCAAAGGAAGTCGTTTATAATTCTGATTGCTTTTTATTTTTAAAATCTAGGAATTTTCGCAGTTATTTATAACATATGGAATTTATGTTTTGAACTTCATAGTATTCAGATTAAAACAAATAGACAAATGAAATGCATGTTAAACCAAGAATTTATATCAGCTTTATAAAATGAACGCAAAAAACTGAAGCAATTGAAGCTAAGAATAGGAATTATTTCAGAATAGAAATAATAATAAAAAAAAGTAGAAATATTGTTCAAAATTTCAATCTATATTCGTTAAAAGATGAATGAAAACATTCTTATGGCAGTGAAGTAATTAGTCAGTTCTATATATTGAGATTTTATGATCAAGTTTTTACTTAACGATATAAAGTTTCCTTGATATCAAAATAATAAAATAACAAATATGGTTTTTCCTTATAAATAAAGAACATATTGAAACCATGCACAACTAGTTAAACAAAGAATCAACAATCAAAAATTCCGGCTGCAGCAAATTGCGGGAATTTCCTCAATATAATTTTTTTTCATATAACGGTAAAAAAAATGGATACCCATAAAAATATTTCAGACGATATTCTTATACGTTCCAATCTTTGGAAAAATGAGTTAAAACACTTATAGCAAAAGGAAGGAAGGTTAAAACACTTTCCAAAAATTTTCATTTTTAGAAAGAACATAAACTTAATTAATCACAATCGTATTTTTCATTATTTACTTTTACTATTATTATCCATTTATTTTCTTATATCTCTGTAGTCGAACAGTTTTTTTTTTTACCACTGCGTTGAATGTTGAAAACAGCGCCTTTCTGACAAACTATTATAGCTATCATTATATTTATCGTTTGTATGTATTACAGAACGTGATATGAAATGAAAAATAAGTGAAAATAACGTCTGAGAATTTGTTTTTAAGCCACTTGTCAGAGCCGGCCCGAACAAAAGCGGGGCCTTGAAGCAAGTTTCTTACACCAAAATAATTTATTGCTTTTTGCTATTTAGTGCATCGTGCTATTTTGTGTTAATAGAACTAAATGAATGCATTTAAATGATAAATAATTAAATTATTTTTATAAAGTTCATATTTCAATCACAAAAAATCGTTAATAAATCAATTAACAAGCATAATTCTTTCATGAATACATTTTTGGTCTGCTAGTTGTTAGATTAAGTTCACAATATGTGATTTTTTTCCCATTTTTTTTTTTACATGTGCAACAGCAAATTCGTTATATCATTACGATTAACTTTTTTTGGTAAAAAAGGATTCGATAGATAAAATGGCTGAGCAAATCAACATTTTTTCATTAATGCTAGATCTCAAGCAATTTTCTATTGTTCTTAACCTGGTGAAAGATCTTTCTGCAGATGCGACGGCAATTGTTAAGGTCAATACAATTTTAGAACAGAATAACAATACATTTTTATATAGCCAATTACAATTTTAGAACAGAACAGAGTCAATACAATTTTAGAAATTTGGATACAACTGAAATAAATTATTTTTAAATAAATATTATAATACTTGTAATATTGTGCCCTAAAGGTGAAACGTGATGAAAAATTTTGATTTCGTTCAATAAATCAATGCAATTCATTTTCGTTTTGCAAAATCTCTCAGCGGAGCGGGGCCCTGAGAAACGCGAGGCCTTGTGCTCTCGCACCGTTCGAAACCCTCTCTGGCCGGCCCTGCCACTTGTAAGCAAGAATCGGAATGAGATTAGAAATAATAATAATGAACAATGAACTATGTAAACTATTCTATTAAGTTCTCTAATAATAAACTATTATATCTAAATTCTGCTAATTATTTTTTTACAGATCAACGCAAGTCTGTGCAAATAAAGACTGCAGTATTTGGGATGTGGCGCTGATGGCCCTATCTTTTAAGTAACCTAAGGCAAAGCCATTCATATAGAGATAAAATAAATAGAAGCACGTTCACTATTCTCAGAGAGAACATAACTTCCCATGAGGTAATGAGATCTTTGCAAAGTTACACACAAGGTTCGTCTGTCTGATTTGGTTTTAAGGGTTAGACTCGACGACAAATGCTCGTAGTTTATGGAACACACAGTGAAATTTAAAAATTCATTATAGCTGTCAAACTTAAATAATTATGATCACTTAAATATCTCCTAACATTATGTGCATGAGGATTGTCCCCTAAAATGTCATTTAAACCGACAGTTTGCACTCGAAAGTGAGCTTGCCGTTCAGTATTTAAATGTTGGTATTCACACAAAATATATTTAACACGTAAAATGATACTACTGCATCTGTCACACACATGCAGGTAGACTATATGTAATAACAGCAAGAGGCGAATGGCTGACGCCAACAACAGTTGAAGTGGATATAAGGCAGGAATTGTGAGTGGAGATTCTCACGGATAAAGGTATAAGCCGACAAAGTCAGACCGCTGTCGTATACTGTCCTACCGCCACGAGAAAAACCCTGAACAGGGTTGCCTCAAGTAGACGAGTCGAAGAAAGCAGGTTAAACGGGTATAAAATCAGCCGCAACATTTGGCGAACTAAGCGCACTCCGTTAGGCGAGGAATTCGTTTTATACCGAATAGAAGTACAGAGCGAAATGAGACTTCTGTCGGTTCTGTCTGCGCGAAATGAAATAAAGCCCTTTCTTTCACCCCCAAAATGCAGTGGAATATCCCGTTTCCATAACGACCGCCATCGACATGTCTGCTGTCTGGGGTTTTTCTCATGGCGGTAAGACAGTACGAAAAGAGGAAGTTAAAGCCAACTTAGCTCCGAGTAAAAGGGCTCGTGTTCTCTATGGCCGAGTTATAGTGTCGTCAAATTAATCAGACTTTTTTTCTTCCGCAATTTATAAGTATGAAAGATTATAACTATTAGACCAAGACTTGTTTACTAATCAAGAATACGGATTCGTGTTTGTCATAAATATTCGAACTTTCACTATAAAACGAATCAAAAGACATTACAAAGACTTTTCGCATTTTGATTCTACTTTTATTATTATTATTTTTTTTCCTTCTTAATTCTACTGCCATTCAAGTCGGAAAAGTAACACGACGAATACCCTTTCCATTTCAAATAAAAAATGCTAACACTAATTACAATGAATATCACGATAAAATGAACACATTCTTCAGAAGTTCGAAGTATTTTCCAGCACACAACAACAACACTGTTTTATTCCTCGCTTGCTTTCTCGGTAAGAGGCTCGCGTAATCCGACTTCCGCGTACTATTCCGCCCTGGCTGTCATTTCCCCTGAAGGATGATCAACAAACACAAGACAGAAGCACTCTATTGATCGCTCGCCCTAACCATGGCAACGGGCGGCCGACAATAACATCCTGAGATACGTAAACAAAGCCAGGTGAGAAATGGATGAGATGGAGTTAGATAGAACAATGCAATGAATGCATGACACGGGATTTACAACGTCGTAAAAAGGAACGAATCCATTTCGACGGCGCGGGTTGTGGGTGATAAGTTTTTACTTTCTTCTGTGTGACGAAGGTTTTCTCAGTTCTGTACCGTCATGCCCGCTATGTTCCGGGCTGGCCGTCCCACTGGAGCCGAGACGTGGTTCTGAGCTGTTTCGCTGCGACTAATCTTCCTTCCCCAAAGGAAGCGAAGTGAAGGGACTCGGGCGCTTTTCGCCGAGAATGTTGTCGTGTAGTGTGTCTCTACCGGAGCCGTGACAATGGTTGTGATTTGCCAAAGTTGGGCTGGGATCCTGTATTTAAATTTTAGGATGTCAGCAAGATGCTAATTATATGTAACAGAGCTGAATTTGAATGGCATTGAGTTTGATTTTGGGGTTAATTGAGTTTTTATAACTCATGAAATACTTTATTCTTCTAAATTTGTTTTTATGTTTAATGTTAATGTCTTGTGTCTGTAAATAAATGTCTTGTTAATTTTTATAGTACAGTTTTTATTTCTAACACATTACAGTTTCTACCGTTCAGCAACGGATTCCGAGACTACCACTTTTTGAGGATTTTACACCGGAAAGGGGTGTCAGGCAATGAATGAGACATATGAGCGCATTTCCGGAGTTCTTTGCTAGATCACGCTCAGTAAAATGTAAACATCACCCTTCCATTCTTCACTTTCCCCCTATTTAGATGAAAATAACTCCGCCCGGCGCATGCGCAAAACCGCGGAGGGTTTCCGAATCCGTTGCTAAACAATACATACTTTTGAAATATCTTCGGTTGTGCTGGCCAGCGAAATGGGTGCGTTTAACCCTTAAAAGCTTACCCCCATGGGGGGGACACCGTGAGTTCGCGGAGGAGAGGCTGCCGTATAAGTAAGCAGGCTCTCGTCGACCCGACGGCACAATAATGGTGGTGTGGCTCTTTGGGCCCACTTCCGATGACGGGTCGTACCCCGGTAAAACGGGGGGTTGCTGCATGAGTCGCTCGTAATGGGGTCTATTATCAGGAACTACAGTGCCTAACTATCTGTTGCGGTGGACGGTCTTTCAGTTGTTTACCCGGATGCTTAGTCAGGGCGGGGTGATGTTCCTTTGTTCTTTAAGCAACATACCCAATTTTGTTTTCTAAAATCGTGAGAATAAGACTGAAACTCTAATACCTGTTGTTGTCAATGGGATACATACTGAAATTTTTATTAAATCAATTCAGAACATATAGAAGGCAGCTGAGTGCTGATGAAAAAATAAAAATAAAATGAAGTTTTTCACTTGAGGTTGCATCTTTTTAGCTTTGTTTGTTCGCTTGAGAATATTTTATTCCACAATGGTGAAGGAAATTCCTTATCCGTATTATCTATCCTATTAAAATTCGAAGGTAAACAAACGTATGTATGTATGTATGTCCAGCTATCTTCTCACGAACCGCTGAACGGAGAAGCACGCGGAAAGTACCAAAAGATCGGGAATAATCCAAGGAATCCATTTAGGCCAATTAAATTCCGAAATTACAATTAGTTAAAAAGATATTAATTAAAAACGTCAAAATGAATGAATTGACGTGCTGCCATCTATTGGCAGAATGGTGAATTCTTTCACGGCGGATTCTTTTTTTTTCTCTTCTATTATTTTTCGCATCCGGTGTTGCATTTTTTTTATTTATTTAACGGAAGTTGGTATTTTTTTTGAGCGAGCTTCTGTGTTATTCTATGTTTGGATTTATTAACAATTGAAAAAAAAATAGTATTCCTGCATTTTTCTTTCTTTTTTTTTGTCGTACGGTGTTCCGCAACGTTTACGTTTGTTGGGGGAAAATATTTATTCATTTTTAATCCGTTTTTTTTCATTATTATTCGTTTTATTTTTTCTTTTGCAAAACAAATATCAGGCTAAACTGTTTTAATTTATAAGCAAAAGAATTCTCGCATTTTCATTCAAACCAAACTGCTTTAAGGTAGTAAAAAGGCTAGAACTGAAAGTTTTAATCCAACAAGAGAAGATTCCAAACAGATTTACGTTTGTTGGGGAAGCTTAGTGACAATATTTGTAGGGAAAAAAACAGAGGCGGGAATATGAAAAAAATGTGGATTCTGAGAAATGCTGGGCTATAAGGTAATTAAAAGGTTAGATTTAAAATTTTTAATTAAACAATATAGGATTCAAAGGATTTTTTACGTTTTGGTGGAAACATAACGTTTACGTTAGCGACAATATGTGTAAAAAAAAATAAACCGGAGGCGGGCATACGAAAATTAGTAATAAAAAGACTAGATTTGAAAGAATATTTACATTTGTTGGGGAAAGTAAGTGACAATATTTGTTGAAAAAAAAAACGGAGCCGGGCATATGAAAATATGGATCCCAAGGCCTCACATGATGTCACTTCTCTCCGCCCGGGAATATCCCATTATTCAAGATTGCCGGTGCAACGCCGGGCCATGCAGCTAGTTATTTATTAAAATTCATCATTATAGAATTTTATAAAGGATTTTTTTACCCTGAAATAAAGCCCAGTGTTGTCAGTTGGTAACAATTTTTTTTTAGCCATAAACCATACTTAAAACAAAATAGATTTTTTAAAAGTATTTTTCCCAAGTTTTATTCAAGAAATGAAAATCAAAAACATTTTAAAATCGATTTTAAAAAAATCGGGCTTTTAAGAGTTAAAACATACACACATTGTGTTGCGATCCCAAATGAGGTCACAATTTCAGAGGCTTATGTTTCAACTAATATTTCCCCTCTTAGTAAACAAAAATAGTAAATTAATTCATGTGAGGTTAGTCACATAACAAACACAATTGCGTGTGTCATCCAGCATCTACATGTAACTTGTCTTACACTTTATTGCCACGTCATATCCTTTTTCCACCGGCAAGATGTGCAATGGATTTCCATATTAAATCGGCACGGCACATTTGGCAAGTATTATGTGAGAATGGCTCGACTCCATTAATAAAACCAACAATGAAGATTTTAAAACATTTCATTTAAATGCACTAATTAACTGCTTACGTTACATTACATTAAATAACTTTAAAAAAAATCAATCAAGATTCTTTTTCTTCATTTAAAACATTTCATTTAAATGCACTAAATAACTGCTTACGTTACATTACATTAAATAACTTTTTTAAAAAAAATCAATCAATATTCTTTTTCTTCATTTAAAACATTTCATTTAAATGCACTAAA
>BGPR01012214.1:8470-42891 GCA_013235015.1 Araneus ventricosus
GTTTTGCTTCAAAATGAGACATTATAATTAAACTCCTCGTCATCTGATCGCGTTTCAGAATTACGAGGGCCGTCCCAAATAGCCCTCTTCGTGCTTTAAAACGAGACAATATAATTAACTAACTAAAACTTTAAGGATTTTTACAAGAGTCTGAGTGTGTTTTCCGTCAAGAATTGAGAACGCTGTATTTGTCCTCAGGGACATGTTAAAGTCAGGTGAAAATAAGTTACATACAACGGTAGAACAAACTTTCAATTGCAAAGGGATACACCATGACACTCTAATAAAAACGGAAGTTCAGCAGTAGCTAAAGCATTAATCCTGAATTGTGTTTCCTATACTTGATCCTCAGAAACACTAGCAATTGAAATTGTTTCGCTGCGAGCTGAACTTAATAACAAAAAGACAAGCAAAAACTCATGAATTACACTTTATATTGACGCTTGGCGTTCCCTTCGACTAAATGGGAGGTTCCATCAAACCTTCTCGTGTAACGAAGAGCCGGATTCTTTATTTCCGGCTTTGTTACTGTTTGTTGCACCGCGGAATTGGGTCCCGTCCACCAAACATTTACACGGACAACACGCCGGAAATAAAGTGGCTAATCTGTCTGCGTTTCGTTCTTTCTTCTTGAGAGCGGGAATAAAAAAGGAAATAACAAAACAATCCTTTATTTGTTGGATTTCGACTGAACATTGCTCTTCCTTTTTGTGTTATTTTTTTAAGTGTTCCACTTGAAAGGAAGGAACATCCAAATCCACTTTCCAGGTTCTTCCTTTTTTTCCGAGTATTTGGTTTCGTTTCGATTTCTTTTCTCAATAGAAGTAATCAAGCATTGTGGAGAGAAAACAGCAAAATACTCTGAACTGGTTTAATACTTTCTTGCCGGGAATTTTATTGTCATTTGTTAAGAAATTCACCTTCTGTATTATCATTTTTTAGTTTGCTTCTGATTAAAATGGCGATATTTTAGAGCATTTATTACTTCTTAAGTTAAGATATAACAGAAGTTGATTTCAAAATAAAATGAAGATCAATGTGTAAAGATTTTTACTCGCGTAGTGGTTGTTCAGACCTGGTGAAAGAATTTCCTCTTCTTAATTGAAAGTCGGCGCGAAATACGTAACGGCCTTTCTTCTAATAAAAATTTTGTTTACCCATGAAGAGAGTTTACGAGGTATCTTTTACTTCTCTGATTATTAATTAACTCTTATCGTCACTAGGCAAAATTCCATGTTGAAACTCTCTTAAGTCCAAGAGTGCCGCTTGGTGGCGCTGCGCGCTCGTGTTTTGTGCTTGCTTGTGATGATGTATTGTTGTGCTGTCGCCAAAATGAACTACTAGATAATCTCTGAAAGTTGTCTTTGAGTCCATTTCCGACAGCAAGAGAAATATTTTGATATTTTAAGTAACTGGAATGACTTGCGAATAGTTGCAGTTTGATCCCCTGAAATGATTTTTGAATTCAGAATAATTATGAAGTTCATTGTTTCTTAGTATGAAACTGAACACTACTATTCTAATATGTGTTACCATTTCGTGGATTAAGCCATTTAGAATTTTGAAATCAAAAATAAAAACGTTTTTGGAAACACTTGCAGCATCAGTCCAAAGAATATAGCCTTTCTCATTACAAAAATAATATAATTCATGATATTTACATTGTATTGACACAAACTGCTGTACAATCAGATCAAAATTTTGCACTGTCTTTCCGCCACGAGAACTCTGTTCGCCAAGTTGTCTAGTTGACAGCGGTTGCTATAGAAACAGGTTATCGTAGGAGGAGTCCATTTCGAGTAGGTAGACGTTCATTCAAGTTTGTTACATTGGGGAACTTAACTCCAATTGGGAAGGAACATGCAACTGCGGCAAAACCGAGAACAAAATGTAGAACTTCCGCTCTACCGACAGACTTCCGGTTTCATGCTTCGTCTATGGGAATCTTCAAAATTTCAACTATCTGTTTGAAGATGTTAATTAATGTTTAAAGTAGAGTTTTTTAACGTCATGGCTTAAGAATACTTTGAAAGTATTAAATTTGATGTTCCTATTGCTGTAGCTCTCAATTTTTACCTAAAATAAGATCCTAATTTTGTGGACAGGCTGCCATAATTTTTCTTTATCGCCTTTTTTGGCTATTTCTAAGGCTTGTTTGGCGGTTAAATTTTTAACTAAACGATTTAGATAATCACTGGTGGTCAACTTTTGATACTGCATCCAAATGGATTTAGCGATTGCTGAAATCGGAGGGTTACCAGAAAACGGAAGTGGATCCTGGTTACCGAAGTTATGTTAACCCAAAATAAACAAAACAGAAAACTCATCCATAAAGAAGGAAATAATTTTTTATCGAAAATATGGATTTACAAGCCAAACGGCCTTATTCACCGTCCATGGTTAAACCATGATCAGCGGTTAAATGATGGTTCTGCTATAATAATGCGAAAGCTGACCGAAATGCGTCACCAAATTTATACCCTAGAGGGTTGCTGTTTTGTCATAGTATCTCAAATTCTCTGTTGTTGGCGATTTTTAAAATTACACTCAGCCTTCGAGCCAAACGAGTTTCTCGCCAACTCGCCAGTTAGGGTACACATCCAGCTGATCATTTCGGTCAGCATTCGCTTGTTCGTGTAAATTCCCTTTTAACCGCTGATCATGGTTTAATCATGGATGACGAATAAGGCCGAAAAAGTAAAAGCGTGAGGCAATGATAGAATTGTGCATAAATTGGAATTTTAATCATATTTTTAATATTGTTACGAAAATCGTCAATGGTTGTACTGTGAAAGCAGTCCAACAAGCAGGATAATGGAGCACTACCCTTTATTTAACGAATATTCCAGAAACTCGAATAACAAGTATCACGAAAAGAAGAGGACTTGCACAAATTAGCAATACTAGCAGAGAAGCCGATCACTGTTAATAACAGTATTGTCACGAACAATAGCGCTCAGCGTCACAGCTGACAAACTCGCAATGTGAACGTTCCAAATGTGAACAAACTCGAACACTCTCCAAAGTCGTTCCCTCATCTCAGCACTTCCAGGTTTTTATACCTTTTCCGACAGGATGTGTCGTAACATATAATGATCTAGTACATTCTCTATGTCTCTGTTCCTAATAGAGATAGGATGAAAATTCCAGTATTTTCGGGGATCTTCATTTTGTCGCGAATATGGTCGCCCAGTTTGTCACCAAGATCAGGGAACATTTGCTTGTCCAACCTCAGATAGCCATAAAGAACCTCTGTAAATGTCGTTTTCCAACTATAAGACTAACATTGCGAGAAAGTGACATTATATGTTCGTAACAATATATTTTTAAATTTCAACAAATGTGTACGAATTTGCTTTCTTATGATATTCAGTGTGGCTTCATTTTCTTCTAGCATAATTTACAGTGTTTCACGCTTTTACCATTTAGTTTTGAGCTCCGTATTTTTGAAAAGGAATTAGTTTCCACTCTGTATTATGCTAATAAAAGATTTTTTTTAAATCTTATATTATTTTCATTATTTCCTACTTTTTTATCATTAATATTTTCCACAATTCCTTATTATAAATATTATGGGGTCTTGTAATTAGTTTTTCTCAAATTCAATACCAGATGGAGCCACTCACATGAAATCAAAATTAAATTAAAATCAAGCAATTTACTGATAATTTAGTTCTTCAAATATCCCGATCCCGTTCTTCATTATAGTTTTGTGTTCCCGATAAATTATATTGCCATCGGGAACACAAAACTGTACAAAATTTAAGAACTTAGTACTTCAAGAAGTGAAAGAAAAGTGATTACAAAATTCCATTTTTACAAACTTGGAGCCTATCAAGTTAAATAAAAGCTGATGTGACTACTTTATAGAAATAATTTTTTCTATTGCCCGAACCGACCCTGCTTAGCCAAAGAGTGTAAAGCATGTCACGATTCGGCTGGAAGGAAAATTCCAATACAAGTATTAAAGTAATACAATTCAATATATATATATATATTAGAAGTATACAATTATTGAAATAATTTGTATTTTATTATTTATTTATATTTTATTATTATTTTGTTCTTTATTATAGAAATAATTTGGAAAAGCTTTCATCTTCTGTTCTTAATGTATTTTCTAAATAAATTTATTTCGAATTAATCCTATTAGGAACAAGACTGCGGAAAGCAGACATACAAAAATAATTTTTCATCATATTCCGATGGCAACACGAATATTTAGACATTACCCAGCTTATTCCTGAAATAATTTATTTGCAGCTCAGAGACAAAAAAATCTTCAAAAAATTTAATTTGAGAATTAACTGAACAGGAAATATTTTATTAGAGGCAAAGTCGTTTTCATAAACTTATGAATAAAAAGAAAAACGTTAGTTCAACGCTACTGCAATACTTATTGTATGAAGCTTCGAATTGAAAATTACGCAGACGATAATTTAATTTATTTTAAGAAATTATTTTAAGAAATTTTGAAATTTGCATAGCAGCGCTATTCTTGTCAATATTTGAATTATCGGAACGTGTTTGTAATTGGACCAAATATTATCCATCTGTGACTAATTTAATTAATTTATGTGAATAGCTATAGTTAGGAATGGTTAATTTATAGTTAAGAATATTTATGCGCTTTAATTCCGAAGCAATAGAAGAAAAGTGAGAATTCAAAATTCTAAAGCTTATAAGTCTGGAATTTTATTTCCTATATATACTTCGAGGTGGTGAAGAGCTTAGAAAATTATTTGGAGATTAAAGTTTATTAAAATATTAGGAAACAAAGATTTTGAATATGGGCAATCGGTTTCTGTATAAAAATGCAAGCTTGAATTCGTTAACGAATTTCTACAGAAAATTCTGGAAAATTTTCCTAATTCATTTTCATCATCGGAATTGAAGGTTTCTTACGTATCTATTAACTATTAACCGAATATTAATTTTTAATTAGCTTATGAAAAATTTCTAAATATATTAGTTATTTATTTACCTAAGATGCTTTGCTATTTAATATGCGAATTTGTTTTATTTGATTTCTGCTTTCTGAATAAGCGTAAAAATTGCTATTTTGGAATATAATTATTATAAACATGCAGGATTATTTATTTTGTATCCAACAAGTGATGTTTTTTTACGGTGTACTCATTTGTGTGAAATTATATGAAAACAGTCTAATCTTGTATATTTTTGTTCACGATATTTATAAGATTCTTTTGTTTAAATCTGTTTACCACTTTTTCGGTATTTAGTTAAAGGTAAGATTTTCATGAGAATGAGATTAATTGTCAAACATAAATTAATCATTCCTTTTGCTGTTGGTCTTAAAAATTAAATGTATTTTCCTGCATTGTTTAAATTATTATAGTTATAGAAACAACTACAAGAAATAAATAATACAAAATTGTAAATCAGAAAACAAATAAAAGTAATACAAAGATAATAATAAATAAAAAGGTGATAAATATTTAATAAAAGATATGTAAATTTATTGAAATAAATGGTAAAATATCTTAGAAATAAAAACAACTGATGATGTTCATAGAACAGCTTATTAAAAATGAATAGTTAGTAAGCAATTTATGCGTACGAATGACATCTGTAAATTTAACTAATATAAATAATTGAACTTTTTTTAACACTAAGAATAAACTAACTTCACTAAAATTAAATGTAACGATTGAAAAATGCGGTAAAACTATTTCTAGTTTTAGCTGAGACGAATTTTGGAAGGTTTTAAATAAATCTTTTGATATTTTTAAATTGATCCAACGAAGCGAAGTCTTGTTTCAACTCGACCTTTCGACATTTCGTCTGTCTGTAAATGAGTCTGTTAAGCAGTCATGACCAACCGCGTTATCTGTTTTTCTTCGAATTTCGCACGAATGTTCCTTGAAGTCATTAAAAACGACATACGTGCAAGGAATTTTAATTTTTGATTCCGTTTCAAGATAGTGGTGGTTTTAACAGTTTCAATTTTCTTCGAGTTTTGCACCATTAAAACATTTGAGTGTTTTATTTAATGGCGAGGCATTTCATTGCAATTTTGTGAATACTGATAAAGGCAGATACTTCTGTGAATAATTTGGATTCGAAAAAGAAAATGGTTAAACTTTTAAAGATTGCGATAAAAATTAGATCTTAGGTGTTTGTTTTGGACGCGAGGTCTGCTGTTTACGGAACTACTAATTATTAACACGTTAGTCGCGACGATTCACGTCTGAAGTTTTAACCATCTATCCAATTAGATGACTCTTTCTCTGCTATCTCTTACCCACAGTAGAGGAGGGGTTATCTGATTAGATAGTAGGTATGAATTGTATTTGATTATCGTGTGTATCGTATTTGATTCACGTGGCGGTTCACGTGTTAACCCATTCTTGGTCTGCGTCGCGCGTCATACGTTCGGCTTTTTCCTGCCCGTACGGTCTGCGTCGCTCATCATACGTTCGGCTTTTTCGTGCCCGTACGGTCTGCGTCGCTCATCATATGTTCGGCTTTTTTGTTGGAAGCCGTTGAAATAACAGACATACGATAGATACACTTTCTTTAGTGAAAGTCATAATGATAATAAGTATAACGTTCAGTAGAATAATTTGTCTACGAAAATATAAAGTTCAAACACAACTACTCTAGTTAACTGTTTCATAACTTACTAAACATCACAGTAGACGAGTAGAGAGCATGTTATTACACTTAACACATCATGCTGCATCGGCATCACAAATAAAAGAGACCTAGAGAGAATGTCAGAGAGATACAGTAAAACCAAGTAGACCTTATATATCTGCTGTGACGTCATAGGCAGCTGACGTAGGAATTCGGAAAAACCTGTTTCCAACATTTTTCGTGCCCGTACGGTCGGCGTCGCGTGTGATGCGACGGAGAAAAAAATTGCATCTTTGAAAGTGAATTCGTCGTTACTTACACGTCTCGTTCTATTCCGCGATTATTTTTTGTATTTATGAATATTGCAAACAGATGCCGTAAATAGTCCTGCTTTCTTCTTGCTTTCGCGGTGAGATTTCCTCCCATGAAATGAATGGGAAACATAATCATATTGGATTTTCTGCAATAAAAAAATGCTTTTTTTGGGTCATAAATTCGAAAAAAAAATCCGATCGAGAAGGGATTAATTAAACTTTCAGAAAGGAATTTTGCTGCTTCCTAAATTCTACTCTTCTGTTAAAGCTGAAATACTGAATAAATATGAGGATTAAATATTAAAAGCAAATTTCAATTTTTCAACCAAATTCTCATTAAAGCGGGAAATGATAGGAGAAAAAAAACAATTTTTCGGCACACAGAAATTAATCACAAAAAGACAGACCAAAAACTCATGGATTTGACTATATATTGGCGCCTGGTATTGCCTTCAAATAAGTGGGAAGTTGCATCCAACCTTTATAGCGACATCTTATTTCCAGCTTTGTTGATGTTCGTTTCAGAGCAGAATTGCGTTCCGTCCACCAAACATTTACTCCGACAACATGCCGGAAATAAAGTGGTTAATCTCTCTGTGTTTTTCTCTGTCTTTTTTGCCAGAGGGAATGAGAAGGAAACAGAAATCCTTTATTTGTTGGATTTAAACGATTTCTCATCGTTTTGTGTTAACATTTCTCTAAAGGTGTTCCGCTTGAATGGAAGGAACATCATAATACACTTTCTAGTTTGTTTCTTATTTAGTTTTCGAGTATTTTCCTCCGTTAGGATTTATTTTTTCGAACGGAATCAATCAGGTATTGTAGGAAAGTAATGGATAAGTACTCTGAAATGTTTTAAGACTTAGTTGCCGGTAGTTTCATTTCCATTCGTGAACTAATCCAAATTCGGAATTCGTTCTTTTATCGGTTTGCTTGTGTTTCCCCCTAAATATATTTTCTGTTTTGCTTCTTCAGATAAAGCAATCTGTCCACAGGAAATAAAGAAACACTGAGAATTGAAAACTCTTCTACTGGAAACAAATTTAATCACAAAAGACAGCCAAAACACTAATGAATTTCACTTTGTATTGACACCTGGTGTTGCCTTCAGCTAAGTGAAACGTTTTAAGAAACCGTTTTCGTGTAACGGAGCCCGGTGCTTTATTTCCGGCTTTGTTGCTGTTTGTTTCACAGCAGAATTGCGTTCCGGCCACCAATCATTTACGCGGACAACACACCGGAAATAAAATGGCTAATCTGTTTGCATTTCTCCCTTTCTTCTTGCCAGCGGGAATCAGAAATCATGTATTTGTTGGATTTCAAGTGAACATTGCTCCCCCTTTTTGCGAGACTTGTGTTATTTTTTGAAATGTTCCACTTGAATGGGAAAGAACATCCAAATCCATTCGTTAGGTTGTTTCTTTTTCCCAGAGTATTCACTTTCATCTGGGTTTCTTCTACCAATAGAAGGGAATCAAGTATTGTAAGAAGAGAATAGCAAAAATGCTTTTGCTGCCGGCCATTTGTAAAATTATGCCTTATTGCGTTTGTCTGGTAAATTTCTGGTGAATCTGGTGAATTTTCATTTTTGTTTGCTTTTACAACGACTTCACTTAAAATAAAAGATACTGAAGGAAGTTTTTCTTATAAGCCAAAAGCATACAAATTATCCGTCGACAGTCTTTGGCGTTTGGTTGGCGTCTTACGCCCGAACAACGACACCTAGGCATTCTCTTTAAAGAAAAGGGACTTCCCTTTAAAACAATATATTGTTACAAAAGTCTTTCTGTGGGTGTATGGTGTAAACAGTTCAACACGCAGGATAATGGAGAATGAAGGTTTATTCACAAATATGCAGGAAAACACGTAGCACAGTTACAGGAAACAATAGTTCTTGCACAGATTAGCAACGTGAACAGACAACAATTCACAGGTAATAACAGTTCAGCACAAAGAGATTTAGCAACACAAACAGTCAGCAAATCACTAATAACGACAATAACAGCACTTTCAATAGCGCTCAGCCCACCGGCTTCCTAGCTCGCACTGCAGACGAAACTCCAAAGTCGTTCCAGTGGTTCAACACACCTCTCTGATCCAAGCACGGCCCTTAAATATTCTCCCCGACAGGCCGTGACGTCACATGGAGCTTTCTCGTACATTCGAGCGTATTTTCTTTCCTAATAGAGATATCGAGAAAAGGGTTGCATTTTCTGGAATCATCGATTTGTCGCCAAGTTCGTCAGGGGTTCAGGCCCGGCCATCCCATACTTACCCCTGATAAACTCTTTTCCCAAATATAAGACTAATCAGGCAGGAAAACACGACATTACATTTTTGCAACAATATTAATAATTTATACAAAAACAATAATTATTATAATTAAAACTTAATTAAAAAATAATATAATGATTAATGTTCGTTGTGTTGTCCATGCCGGCTATTGTCGGTGTTAGGAGCGAAACGGTTAATTACGCTATTTTTTATGTAGTCAATTATTGAGCTAGTGGTGCTGCTCTCTTAGTTATAAAATTGTTTTCCTGCATGTCTGATTTTGCCGCCCCTATTGAAATTCTGCCCGAGACGGAACGCCTAATTTTAGCTACGCCACTGACGATCAGTGGAGGAGAAAGAAACCTTAGGACACCCAAAAATATTTCCTCTGTATAATTCTTAACATATGAAAAATTTCTTTACGATAAATTTGTAATAAATTCAGTACTCTGTTTAAAAAAATATAGCTGATGGAACTCTATTTGAAGGAGAAACATGGTGGATCTTGCAAGAAAGTCCTGAAAGAACGACTACAGGACTTTCTTCCAAGATCCACCATGTTTCTCCTTCAAATAGAGTTCCATCAGCTAACTCTTCTTCAAAATCGAACTTTTTAAAACAATGTGCGGCCCATCTCTCTGTCCTTGTGTACATTTTTATTACTGTATTAATTTGTTTTTCATCTTTTTCCTTTCATTTTCTGTTTTTTTTACTCTTCGTATAGTTTTTCCATTGTATTTAGTTTTTATTTTTTTTCCAGCTATTTCATGTGTAACTGTGTAATTTTGTGTTTTCAACGGTTTTTTTTCTGTGTTTCCAAAATATTTTTATAATGTGTAGCACAATAGCAATCCTTCCTAATGCTCCTGTAAATTTTTATAAACTAGTTGCGTTTTTAATTAGGCAGCGGTATTGAGAATTGTCAAGTTTTAAGAGAGGTCACCCCCTCTGGTGTTGTGATTTTTCTTCCACGTCATGTCCGCGTCACTGCTTAAATAACCATATGGTTATAGTTGCAGGGGCAAGGAGTGGTGTTATGTTATGTTATAAGCCTGTTACAAAAATTGCTACTGTTTGTAATGAATTATTTTGTTCTGTTGGCGCATGCGTGCCACTTGCGAAGTGGAACGGGATGTTGCGCATGCGCCCAACCGGTAAGTGACGCTTGTGTATTTGGCACAAATGAGTTAGCTGTAATTCATAAATGACGTGGGTAAAGGAACTCTCAACTGAAACCCACAAATTAAGTATTAAAAAAGATAAAAAGTATTCCGTGCGCTGTAAATACTGTAAAAAGTGTGTTGTGTGGTGTTTGCGTAATGTAAAATAAAATATAAAAAGAAGCACACACAGTGCCGGATAGCCCGTCATTAACTAATTGCATAACTAAAGTAAATCACATGTTCCTTGTGGTTGATCTGCTTTTTCAGAAATGTTGTGCCCAATAAAAATGGAACTCTGGAATGGCGAATCCAGGGGTTGTGCTATGGGACTGCAGCCTCCGCCAGTGCTTAAAACAAAATTCTTTATTTTTACTTTCTCGTATTCGAAGTCTACAAAGAGAAAGTATTGTAATCGTCAAAAAATTCGAACTCCAGATTTTGACGAATCTCCACGTTTCAGACCTCCCTGAGTCCGAAAAACACAATTTTGGAATTATGTCTGTCTGTGAACACGATAACTCGAAAACTATTAGAGCTACGGGGATGAAATTTGGTATGTGATCTTGACACATAATTTGTAGGTTTCTATCAAATTTTGGACAAAATCCATCAACGGGAAGTCTGTCTGTCTGTATGTTCGAGGTCATGCGAACGCTATAACTCAAAAACTTGAAAAGCCAGATGGATAAAATTTTATACACAGTTTTATCATCATGAATGTAGGTCCGTATAAAATTTTGGGCCAAATCCGTCAAAGGGTTGACTGTCTGTCGGTTCGTATAATTTACTTTTGAAGAGAATCCGTTTATCTCCATGCACATGCGTACTGGTTACTGCTGTTCCCGTAATACGGTCTGTCTTGGCTCACTGCCAAATTCTTCTCGAATAAAAGTGAATTAATTATGGAGTGTTTTCTTTTAATTTGTCTTTCATGCCGAAACATTTTCTCAATAAGAGTTTCATATTTGATTTGCGGTTAGTTTTATTTTGTATATTTCGTAATGTATGTTTTTCTGAGTGGATTTTGCATTATCTTTACTCTGACAGAACGAAAGTAGTTGTTAAAAGTAAAGTTACAAAGTAACAAACCAAAATTAGTGTCAATTGATTCATCAGTTCTGATTTTCATTCTTTTTTAATTTCTTAAGCACTCTGCCAATGTGCATGATATTTTCAACTACAACTATCGGTAGTAAATTTGTAGCAATCAGATCGGAGATATTGCTGGCAAGCTGAAAGGCTGCTTAGATGTGTGCAAATCTTTTAGTAACCTGCATCATATAATTGAAATTTGGTATGTGGTCTTCTAATTTATCCATGCGGTGGGAGGGGAAACAGCACCTTTTTGGGGAAGTATACGAGAAAGTTTAGGGGAGGCCACTCCCGCTGGTTTTCAAATCACTACACATATTTGTTCTTAATCTCTTTAAAAAAATAAAACGTAGAAACATTGCTTTCTGGTTGGACAGACGGGAACATTTTCCCGCTTTTGTAGTCATTTCACTCGTACTTGTATTAAATTATCGAAAATATTCTAGTGTCCTTATCTATTCTCATTATCAGGTGAGTAAAGATAAAGTGTTTTGACAGTCACAATTAATAAAATTTAACAGATTATTAAAAAATTTTTCTTGAATTAATTTAAAATTAATTAAACCCTTTATATTATGCAGAATGGCGCATATGCAGCGTATTCTAATAAATACAAAAACAAACAATAGAAAATTAAAAAATTAAGACACAATAAAAAAGAAAAAAACTAGAAAAAAAAATGAAACAGAAGAAGTAATCAACGATGATAACAATACACCTTTTTGCGCGCCCAACGCAGCAGCATCCAGTGATTACATCAATTACATTTTACTACAACTAACCAACAAATCACTAAAGAACTAAACAACAAAAATTCCCCAATAATAAAATAGCCGAAACACATAAAAGAAAAAACTAAAAAAAAAAAAGAATTAAAAACAATCAAAATGGAAAAATTGGATAAGAACCCCAAATCTCGGACTTTATCAAAGAGCCACCCACCATAGGAGTTCTAATTTGGACAAATTTTCTGTCGAGGGCAAGACTTACAAAGTCAAACAATATACCCTCCGTGGCTCTGCATCTGTCCAATTGAAATATAAGAAATAATCCCTTTCAGAAGAATAAAAAGAAGGAAAGAAACAAGCATAATAAACACATTTAAAAACATATCCAGTAGAAAACTTGAGAATGTAAAAAAATAATTCATCCTCAGCCGAGATAGATGCAGGAATAGGACGCCGACTAAAACGAGAAACAAAGGTTAAAAAATATTAGAGGCTAGGACACTTAGCTCCATCTATGAAGAAAAATTCGAACCAATAATACGAGAGCAAAGGTGTAAAAATATATATTCGAGGCTAGCACACCTATCTCCATCTATGAAGAAAAATTCGAACCAATAATACGAGAGCAAAGGTGTAAAAATATATATTGGAGGCTAGCACACCTAGCTCCATCTATGAAGAAAGATTCGAACCAATAATACAAGAGCAAAGGTGTAAAAATATATATTGGAGGCTAGCACACCTACCTCCATCTATGAAGAAAAATTCGAATTTTTTAAAAAATGTTTTGACTTACTTAAGCCATGAGGTCACGAAGATACAAAATATTTATGATCTCAGCCTCCACCAAGCCAAAATCCTGGATTCGCTATTGGAACTCTGTTAGGGGAAAGTGAGGTAAAACCGGGTTGCTAAGGTCTAGATGCCTTTTGGAGCTAAAATATCGACAGAGAGCTCTCAAATTTCATTAAAATATTCATCGCTTATCGGAGTACAATATATCTTTCCAGAAAAGTCACAGTTTCATGAGTTTTTTTATCAATGGTTTTTTTTTATGAAAACGTTATTGGAAATTTTTATCAGCCATTTTTATTTTATATGACAATTTAAGGATATTAGTTACAAAATTCACATGTAAATCAGTTGTCTTCTTCCTCCGCGCCACTACAGCGTTCGTGAACACAGTTAAGACAGTTTTTACATTGGATTCACCCTTTCTCCTTATTTAAATTAGAAAATACATCAGTAAAATAAAAACAATCAACGTCTGACGTGTTTCTATCGTATTCATCGGAGGAATCATCAACACTGATTGTCCCGGTCTTACGCAACTTGGAGTGCCCGGTTGCATATTTACAAACCCTACCCTGATAGAACTGAGGCAGGAAATCGGACAATATGATTGGCTCGCTTCGCCGAGAGCCAATAACGACGTTCTTTGCTCTCGTACGAAAATTATAACAAAACAAGCGATTGAATGTGGACTTTGATTTAGTTTAGGTTTCCGTTGCTTGGACTTCGCGAATTTTGTTCTGCGACACGCACCTATGTAGCAATTTTATTTAGTCTAGCGATTATCCTTTTTTCCGTTTTATTATTATTGGCCTTAATAGTAATAATTAATAATTTTACTATTATTTGGCATTAATTATAGTTAGATTAGTTGACTTTGAAACATCAAATGAACTATTTTCACTGGAATGACGTCAAAAAAACCCAACAACATTAACCTGTTAGTTAATACCCTTCAAACAAAGTTGTTATCATTAGACTTTTCATTAGTATAATTTCTTACAGTGTGGGATTATTTATTTTTTATGATATTTTAAATAATAATTTCATTTTTAAAAATATTACAACCCGCGGAAGAATGTTTTCTGTGCTCAACTGTGGGAAAACGGAGAAAAGTAGGACGACTCTTGTTTTGTTATGATTGCCGTACGCTACGTGCGAGAGCTGAAAACGACGTCACTGCCCCTCGTAGCCAATGATATTGACTGATTTCCTGCCTCAGTTCTATCAGGGTAGGGTTTGTAAATATGCTGCCCGGTTTTACCCGGAGTGCAGAGGTTATAAAAAGCTAAATAGAACCGCGCAATTATTGGAGTAAATCCTTATTGTTTGATAGGGTATGAATCCCTAGTAAACGTATAATAAGCTGTACTAAATATAATTTTTATAACTGATGATTTTTAAGTAAGGATAATTTAAAATCAAACGAACATTAGAGAGCTGACGTCTTAACCCCTTCGGGACGAGCGCCGCATATGTGCGTTTCAGCTTCACGCATCTCAGGGCCGAGCGCCGCATCCTTGCGTTACGGCTAAAGTACTGCTGTGGGCCGAGAGCCGCACATATGCGTTTGGCATTTGTAACAAAATGTTTTCTATCAGATGGCGTTACTATTCCATGTTTCTTTCAAAAGATTGCCCCGTGCATTGGTATTTCTCTCTCCGAGGTCAGATTGTGGTCGGTCACGTGTCTGAGAATCATTCTATTAGAATTATTTGATTTTTGAGAGTATAAACAGAAACACGTGCTGGCGAGTGTAAATAGAAGCACGTGTTAAAGAGCTCTTAAACTCATTTTGGAGTGATTGTTTATAGTTTCTCCTCTCGCTTGGGTTGGGATTTTATGGGAGATATTCTGTCAAAGGTTTTTATGACTCTCAGTTTTATTTTTGCAGTTATTGTTAAAAGACCGCGTTGACTTTCCGAGGAAGAAATATGTAAATTTTTTAATGACAAATCTATGGATTTGTCCACTTTTGACGAAATGTAATGCGTGTTAGGCTTAGCGAGAGAAAATGCTTCGGCCGGTGGGCACGTTTCCTTCAGCGAGCGGCCGTTCCGAAGGGGGTTAAAACAAATAAACCTTCACAGATGTAGTGAATTCAACAGCTGCAATACGCCACTATCACTGTTCCTTTTTCTTGACTAGTAGAATGTAATTCAGTATCTATCTGCTAGGTAGGAAAAATAAAAGCATCAGAATCAAGCGTACCCGGTCTAACCCCACTCTCCCCTATCTATTTATTTGATAATCCTTCTGTGATATTACTCCACTACACAGGACAACATCTGTCCTGCTGATAACTCGGAAATACCAACATCACGCTACAGACATCGATTTTAGACAACAATGTCTTCTTCCACACTCCAATATTCGTGGTCCAATGAGCGTGCTATCATTGGTGGGATGATGCCTTAGAGGACCAATCAATACGTGACAGACTATTTATTGCCTGGAGGTGCATTAAAGGAACTATCGTGTCTTTCAAAATTTGGAATGATGAGCCTATTTGTCATTCCCAAAGCTGGACGATGTCATTCTAGTCCATAATTTCATACGTTTCATTTAGATATAGGTGTGGAAGTTTTGGATGCGGGGTTTGGAATAAAATTTGGTGTTATGAGGGGCTTTCCGTAAATTACATTCCATTGTGCAATTATGAGTGTCGGAATAAATTGGAAATCCTGTCGACTATAGTGAATGGAAGTAGCACTGAAATCACCTCTGCTTATTGTGATCTGTTGTTGCTAATATAACTATTTAGATCGAAATAAAAGTATCTTTTGGCGTAGAATATGGTTTGTAGATGGGTTAACTCTTTGAAAATGGGACTCTATAATGTAGTGCATTAACTATCTTTCTAACTATAGCGCACTTGTAAAGCCTATTTCTTAACCCCTTCAGACCTGTTGTCCGGTATACCGGATATCAACTGTGAACAGCTACTATTTATTCAATAACTGACGAAACTACATGCTTTTAAAAAAATTTGATTCTCAGTTTTCTTAGAAATATAATCATTGAAAGAATTTTTCGTGTCGGGCATGGAATCGTTTCATTTCTTTAGTTTTTCCAAAATCATCGTTATTCCCAAAATGAAGCTCGATGGTGAATTATGTTTTTCAAGTAATTTCTTTCTTTTAATCCGTTTTTCACCATTTAAAAGGCTTTTACAATAGTTTATTGTTCTTTGAAAACCATTTTAAAGTGAAATTTGTGAGATTTTTTGTTGTCTTTTTTCAGTTGAGATATCCGGCATTGTCCGGATGCCGGACATGGGTTAACTTTTTTAATTTTTCATCTACAGGCTTGGAATTTCATTTATGCTTTAACCTTTGCAGTAGTAGACAGTAAGCCAAAGGAAAAATTCGAACTCCATTATTTCTTAATTCCGACTGAAGGGGTTAGGATATTTCATAAATTGTAATATTTTAACAAAAACCAGCGGGAGTGTTCTCCCCTAAACTTTCTCGTATACTTCCCCCAAAAAGTGCGGTTTCTCCTTCCCCCGCGCGGCTAAAAAAATTCGAACCTACTGTTATCCAGAATCCAATGACTATCGGAAGGTTTTCCATTATAGTGATTGAAAAATATCTAGGTAAAGAATTCAAAGAGATGCGTACCGATTAAAACGCATCTATCGCACACTGCTAGGTTTCACTCTTGCCGTCTCAAGGACAAACTGACGTAATCGCTCCTTTCGCGAGCACAGACGATTGCTTCCGTACGCATGCGCGTGGAGATAGCGGATTGGTTTCAATGGTAAATTATACAGACCTACAGAACAGTTAACCCTTTGTCGGATTTGGCCCAAAATTTTATACGGACCTACATTGATGTTGATAAAACTGTGTACCAAATTTTATCCATCTAGCTATTCAAGTTTTTGAGTTATAGTGTTCACATGAAAGTAGACAGACAGACAGACTTCCCCTAGACGAATTTCGTCCAAACTTTGATTGCAACCTACAAATTATGTGTAAAGATCATATACCAAATTTCATCCCCGTATCTCTAATAGTTTTCGAGTTGTCGTGTTCACAGACAGACAGACATAATTCCCAAATTGTGTTTTTCGGACTGAGGCAGGTCTAAAACGTGGAGATTCGTCAAAATCTCGAGTTCGAATTTTTTGACTATTACAATACTTTCTCTTTGTATACTTCGTATACGAGAAAGTAAAAATGATACCAATAGTGGCAAAAATAAGGTATTTTTGTTTGTATATAATTTTAATTAAAGTAAAGGTATTGTCTTCACAAATACCTGTTTTATACATGAAAAACAATATAGGGACAGTCATACAATAAAACCTCGGGAAACCGAACTAATCAAGGCTGAACTCTGTTCGGATTCCGGGAAATTCGGTAAAATATTCTTGATATACCAAGTGCAGTAGAGTACTGACTTTGGGAACTCTGTCCGGATTCCGGGAAATTCGGTAAAATACTCTTGATATACCAAGTGCAGTAGAGTACTGACTTTGGGAACTCTGTTCAGATTCCGGGAAATTCGGTAAAATACTCTTGATATACCAAATGCAGTAGAGTATTGACTTTGGGAATTATGTGAAAGAGTACGGAAAGATCTAGCAGTGTTCCAAAATCTTGAGAATAGAACTGAAGCTCTCATACCCGTTGTGGCCAATAGGATACGTAATGAAATTTTTATTCGATCAGTTTACAAGATATAGAAGGGAGCCTGAGTGCTGATAAAAAAAATAAAAATAAATTAAAGTTTTTCTCTTGACGCTGCCTCTTTTTAGCTCTGTTTGCTTGAGAATAGGTACCATATTTTATTCTACAATGTGGAAGGAAATTCCGTATCCGTATTATTATTCACTGAAATTAATCTGTGTTTGATATTGTAGAATTTTATGGAGGAAATACTTTTCTGAAATAAAGCCCAGTGTTGTTCAGTTGGTAACAAACTGTTTTTAGCGATAAACCATATGTAAAACAAAATTGGATTTCTAAGGCGTCATACGACTCTTAAACCTCGAAAAAAAGGTGGAAAATTGTCAAATTCCATATATTGTATCTCTGAAACAATGCAATTCACAAACTCACTTTTTTCCCAGAAAAATATCTGTTCATTTTCTTATAGTACACACATTTTGAAACCTTCATATTGGTATGTTTTTATTTCAGAGAGTGAAAAATATAGGTAGAATTTTTGGAGAAAAAAATGAGATAGTCACCTTGCACTCATGGTTACGGATAAAATATTTCTCTAAACACAATATTTTGGATATCTAAGTAATCCAAACAGACTGTTTAAGAAACTGAACCTCAATTTACTAACATTTAAATTTAATTTCCATTTTACATACCAATTTAAATTAAAAATGTTAAAAATAATTAAAATTTCAACTTTTCTAACCCCCAGAAAAAACTTCTGTGGAGAAATAAGTACAAAAACGTGTTCAATTGATAGAGCACAGCAAAATACATATTCGGTAAAAATGTTTTGTAAAAATACTCAATAGTTCTTGAGATATCGTGCGCGCAATATTAAAAAAAACACATTTTGAGATATAGCGCTTTAAAGATATGGCCATATTCAATGTTTACGTTAAATAGCTGATGCATTTTCCATCCTAATTTTCATAATTATTGGAATTTTTAAAGCGGATTGTTTTAAATTGTTCAAAAAATACAGGGAGATAATATGTATTATTTTCATAAAATCGAAAATTGTCACGGTTTAACTCACGGTATGTCCCCAAAGTATTTTCCCTATGTTTTTTAATCAAGAAATGAAAGTCGAAAAACATTTTAAAATCAATTTTTAAAAAATCCGGCTTTTATGGGTTAAAACATGTTCAAGTGGCCCGAATTTGTATTCTTCCCCTACTTTCATTACAAAAGTAGCCGCACAAATATAGCAACTTTAATGTAAAAAAGGCGTGTGAATTATGCCCAGTGAAGAAAGACCGAGTAATCTTTCAGGCAACATAACGCAGAATAATTGTCAGACAGTATTCGTGTCTTTAAAGGAATTCGTGATCTCCTTCTTCATTTTCGAAGTCTCGCCTCCACCTGCTTCTGTTTGCTTTTTTTTTCCTTTGCTGAGACACGCCCATATCCTTACTTTGAATTCGTGATGCGTCGGACTTCATGCTTGCCAAATTGATTTCATGTTCAACCAGAAAGAAAGTTCTTTTTGCAGAAAAATTGCGGTTGATAAATGATTCTAATGACCTTCAGTTCAATTTTTCCCGTTTTATATTTTTAGTTTTAGTCTAATGAAGATAAATTTAAAAAATAATATATTTAAGAGAAGCGGTAATTGTCGCATATTTACGGATCCTACTATGGTTTGGATTGAGGTCGCTTTTCAGTGGCTCTCAGCGTCACGTGACTTCGCTTGCTTCGGAATGATGTCATAGGAGCGCGATTAGTTAGGATTTCGATTTTTACTTTCTCGTATACGAAGTATACAAAGAGAAAGTATTGTAATCGTCAAAAAATTCGAACTCGAGATTTTGACGAATCTCCACGTTTTAGACCTTCCTGAGTCCGAAAAACACAATTTTGGAATTATGTCTGTCTGTCTGTCTGTCTGTCTGTGAACACGATAACTCGAAAACTATTAGAGCTACGGGGATGAAATTTTGTATGTGGTCTTTAAACATAATTTGTAGGTTTCTATCAAATTTTGGACAAAATCTGTCAACGGGAAGTCTGTCAATCTGTACGTCCGCGGTCATGCGAACGCTATAACTCAAAAACTTGAATAGCTAGAGGGATAAAATTTGGTACACAGTTTTATCGTCATGAATGTAGGTCCGTATAAAATTTTGGGCCAAATCCGTCGAAGGGTTGACTGTCTGTCGGTCTGTATAATCGCATACTTGTTCAGTTTTGAAACTAACAGCCTGCGCATGCCTACTGGTGACATGTGAAAAGAAGAAGGGACTCCGAAACTTGGCAGTTTGCCAAAAACCAATTCTGGCGCGATTTTGTAAGGAAGAAAACATTTAGGGAGTCTCGCCAGGTTCTGTTGCGCAAAAGAATGCGCAGGGGATTTGAATTTGTTTTGATCCTTCAAACCACGCGTGGTTTCAACTTTGGTTTACTTGCGACGGAAGTTTATTTGACGTCTTTTATTATTCTAGTTTTCTCTACATGTGTTAGGAGTATACGAGAAAGTTTAGGGGAGACCACTCCCGCTGGTTGTCTTAGCTATTGTATCATTGAAAAACCAAAATTATCTTTTAATTACGATTATCTGGATATTTCTAAAGGGGATGATGAATTATAGATAAATATAATTTTGGTTTCTCCATGATGCAATAGCTAAGACAAAAATCGAAATCCAAACTAAGCGCGCTCCCGTGGCATCATTCCGAAGCAAGCGAAGTCACGTGACGATAAGAGCCAATGAAAAGCGACCTCAATCCAAACCATAGTAGGATCCGTAAATATGCATAATTGTCGTCTTACTCTTCCTTATACGCACACGGTTGAAGTGAATAATCTGTAGCGAACGCAGGTGAAATTTTTTCCTTCGTGTTTAATTTTTACAATGTTTTTATTAACGCTGATATTAAATAAATATAACTTTTTATGCAATACTTCTTACTAATATTTTTATGCGAATAGAACTGTGAAATCAAATAAGTTACAACCACTAATGGATTACTTAGGGGATTCAGCTACAAATAGTATGAAAAAAAACAAAGGAAATTCACCCCCCTTCTAGTCCAAAGTATCGGCGTATGACAATATTATCAAGTTAAAAAGTATTATTTATTTTATCCTCTGCGTTTTTATAGTACTATTTCTCAGTCCTTTCTAATGCAAGTTTATAAATTCATAAAATTATACCAAAAACTACAAAATGCGAGATAATTTTATTAATTAACAAGCAAGCAAGTCTTGAAAATTTAATATTCTTCAGATGTAAATTTACTATTTTTTTGAATTAATGGGTAAACTAGGAAAAACACCTCCTCAAAGATGTTACAGAGTATTTCGATAGCGAATGAGTTATAAAAATCTATTGCATTAACACCAGTTTAAGAACATTATTATATTTTGTAAAACATCCAACGTTTTGAAATATGCGAAAACTTTAGTTAGTAATAAACTGATAAATCTAGTATTTATATTTGCTTAGTCGAGCGAGAACTATTAAAATAATGTTAAGAACATGGAAAGTCGCTTCCCAGCAATGTTAGTCTTATGTTTTCTACAGGGTTATGTATGGGAATGCCGGGCTAATGGAGTCATCGACCCGCCGACCGTGGCGACCATTTTGGCAACTTGGCGACGAAATGTAGGATCTCAAAAGTGCTAGAATTTTCTCGATATCTCTATTAGGAGCCGAAATCCAGATTTCTATAGATGATTCCATGTGACATCACGGCTTGTCTTGGAGACTATAAATAGAGCGGTGCTGGGATTATGGAAAGGTGTTGAATCGTATGTGGACTTCATCGACTGGGATCGTCTTTGGAGTGTGAACGCCTTTGGAATCTCTCTTTGGACTTTTATCCAAAGTGCAAGCTAGTAAGCTGATAGACGCCGAGTGGTATTGAGAGTGCTGTTACTGTTATTATTAGTTATTTACTGTCTATTTGTGTTGCTGATTTGTGCAAGTGCTGTTATTCCTGTTACCTGTGCATCGTGTTTTCCGGAATTATTCATAAATAAAACGTCTTTCTCCATTGTCCTGCTTGTTGGACAGTTTTCACCATACACACGCACGACGATTTTTGTAACAATATTCAAATCGATTATTCGTAATCTTGCTGCTTTGTTGCACGCGGTTATATAAAGGAATATATTGTGACAAAAATATATTTAAAACTAATTTTGAACATTTATTAAAATTAAAGAAAACATTGCACGGAAATAAAATTGGTATCACTGAAAAGGTAATTTTCCGAAATTCAAAATGGTGTGAAAATGATTTTTGTGTGATATTATGCTCCGAAATTAATGTGGAAAACTATTAAAATTGCAATTAATTTTTAATTAAATGAAATCAAATCAAAATTTTGAACAACCCTTTCTTAGTAAGTATCTACTACCTTAGAAATAACTACGCGCCAAATCTGGCAAATCTTACAAAAATATTTTAATTTTTAATATAAATGCAAATTAAAATCTTAAATTAAATCAATAAAGAAGCAAGACTGGTAAAAGCATATTTGTATACTATGTTTTTGACAATGAAGAATAATTTCGTCTGCTTAAACGCCACAGATAAACAACATTATTTTTGCTGGTGGGACAATTATAAAAAAATAAGGATAATCATTTCTTTAGTGACAAATATATTTTCATGTTTAGATGGGAAAAATAAGAGTATGCGTTGCACCAAAACTTTATAAATATTCCGTTCTCTATTATAAAGACCTCTTAAATTTACAGGCAGTCTGCATTCAGGAAATATAGGTTGAACTGAAACAGAATATTAATTGGTTGAGTCTTCAAACAAAAATTCCTTATACAATAGTCATGTATATTTTACGTAATTATTAAATATTCATGGCAACGCCAGAAACATCGCCTAGATTTGAATAAAGCCTTTTGGTTTAATGGAGCTGTTTCGTAACTGAATTAAACATTACCCAGCTGCGAATATTGCAATTAATTTATGGGAATAGTTTAAATAAGAATGAATAGTTTATAGTTAAGAGTATTTGACATCATTCGTTTCGCCTTCTATATCTTTTGAAATTCGTCGTTCTAGTTTTGGGGTTATATAATGGTGTTTAGAAGTTTTGAATATATTAGAAATATTTTTTTACTTTGAAATTTTAAAAAATACACATGAGGTAGCATATTAGGTTTACCTTGTTTTTAAACAGTCTTCAGCATTTTTTAAGGGGAAGTTGATTTATTTTTCCATTTTTGGCTGATAAAAAAATATGAATCATTCATCACCATTGTTCTTAGCAGTAGTTCATGCAACTTTTGGTTGTTTATCAAATATTATTTTGAATTAATCTAAATTTCATATTTAAATTATAGTCTAATATATTTGATTATTTAATTTTATAAACTTTTTATTGTTCTTTTTTCTGACAAATATTTTTTTATCTTCTGCTTATTTGTAGCAAATTAATTGAAATTACCCAATGCAAAAACATTTTTGAAAGAAAGGACCCTTTTTTTTAACCGAATGTTTAATTTTGATTTTATTTCATTAGAAAATTAAGCACGAAAAGTTGTCTTGATTTTTGATAAGGAGAGAAAAAAATGACACTCAGAAATATGATATTCTTTTTCTGCTTGTGGGAAAAAATTGCAAAATTTTCCGAAAATAATGTTATTCTGGCTGTACGAAGCTCAGAAATAAGTAAAAAACAAACAAAAAACATGCGGAGTTGTTGTAAACGAAGGGAAATTTAGCTACCACATTAAATTAATGAAAAAAGAATCATATATATAAATAGGCAATAACGATTAATTTGGAATATATTTTTTATTTTATAAACAATGTTTATATACGAACGACATTTGAAATACAACAAAAATGGCCAAATAACTTTTTTTCACCCTGTAAGAATAAGCTAACACCCCTTAAAATAAATTGACTGTTCCGATTTAAAAGATCGGAAATGGGCAGAATACTGAAGCGTTGTATATATATATCTATTGACATCTTTTAATTAACTGACATTTTCAAAGGAGGTTGTATTGTCTCTTAAACGCTAAGAAGTTTTGAAAGCTTGTTTTTTAAATAAATATAAAAAAAATAAACCAAAATTTCATTCCATTTTGTGTTTTGGAAGTGGTATTAGGTATTTAAGTATTTAGGCTTCGTGCGTATTTAGGATACAATTTCTATCACAAACGCTGATCGATTTTAATCCTTTGGGTATAGATTAAAAAGATGGATCTCTGAAGCTTTATGAATAAGAAATGAGTTCCAGTTTTAGATATTGACTCTCGACTTTTTTCGATCATTTTTGAAAAAAAAATGGCGCGTTCTTTTGATAAATGGCAAAAAGATATACATAAATTCATGAGCGCTGTGATGAATATTTAAGTATGGTTTTTATCCAAGTCCAAGATCCTTTTAAGAGTAATCTCGGATGTCAATAGTACAACTACAAAAAAGAAGAATATTTCTTTGTAGGACTGTTCACTACTTTGTCGTTTCCTCTCCTCCCTTAAATTAAGCCTATTTGCGGAGAAAAGTAGTTCCTCTCGTATGTTAATCGCAGTGATTTCCTAATTGAAATATTCATGCGCCGTATTATTTGCATGTTGGAGATTCATGAAACATTTTTCGCGTCTTAAAAATATGTAAATTGCTTTGAAAGCCGTCTCTTAAAAGTTGTCGAGTGGTATCCGTCAGAAGATCGCCCATTTAAATTTTCGGTAGAATATCTTTTAAGCTGTGAATCGATTGGTTAAAATATTCCACCAGTTAAAATATTTCAATATGTTTGACACATTTTAAACAAAGTTGATGCTGAACTCTAGGTATTGGAAAATATCCTTGCACTTTTTTATGAATATGATGCTTTCTATTATTATTATTATTATATTGCCTGTTGGATTTAATAAAGGCATTGTTTGTGTGTGTGTCTGCGATGTCCAGACGAATCTATAGCACTTACACCATGAAATTTGGCACACAGGTAGTCGTAATGGTGACTGAATGCACTTCGAAGCCGGAATTATAAAATTTAATCTAGAAATTATTTATTTAATGTTTTGTGTTGTTTTGGGTTATTTTTGGCACGTTTACGGCCGTAGTATCTTTCCTAATGATCGTTGAAAAACAATCCATGCACTATCGGATAGAACGAACAATTTTCGTTCTAATGAAGTTTGTTTTGAACGTCTAACGTAATTTACTGAATTTTGAGAAATTGTTTAAAAATAGTAAATTTTGCCATCTAAATTTTATTTTTGTTTTTAAATTTGCTGCATCCAACGTTCTAGTAGCACCATTATTTTCAATTTTTTTCAGCTTATAACTGCTACGGTTCTGTCGGATTTAAAACAAGAACGGTTAAACCATCTTTTCCCGTTTTTTTAAATTAATTATTCCCTGGTCAGTTGAGAGATATTTTTCCTTTAGCGAGTTTCCTCACGCGGCACTTCTTCGGAACGTTGCTGGCAATTTTGATTGGCTGACGTTGCAGGGCGCAGGATACGTCAGAACCTTCAACTGAACGAATGACTTCGATTATTATTTTCGGATTCGATTTTATATTTTGCTTGCTGTGTAATAATCATTTTCACGTTCCAATTTTGTAATATTGTTTTGGATTAACGTACTCTGTACTGTAGCGCGAAAAAAATAATCAGGAAAATCAATAATGTGTATGTTTTGTTTTGATTTTCGTTTCAAAACTTTTTCATGTCATTGTGGGCGGTTTTTTTTTTCTTTTCTTTTTTTCATTTTGTTGAAGTCCTAATTCGACGGGCAACGCCGTGCGTTCGGCAGTGTCTTAACGTATTTAAGTCTCGCATATTTTGCTTGCAGTGTAATAATCATTTTCACGTTGCAATTTTTTAATATTGTTTTGGATTAACGTACTCTGTATTGTTTTTCTAGAGTTGAAATATCATTACGCGAAGAAAAATAAACGGGAAAATCAATATGTATCTTTTGTTTTGTTTTCAGAACTTTTTCATGGCATTGTGGGATTTTTTTTTCTTTTCATTTTTTTTGAATTTCTGATTCCACGGACAACGCCGTGCGCGTACTGCTAGTATCTTATAAATCACATAAGAATTCTTATCAGTCTAGCCCAGACCTTTTCTGCGTTATCATGTTCAGAGACAGATATAACTCCGAAAATGCGTTTTTCGGACTGGGAAAGGTCTAAATAATGGAGATTCGTCAAAACCTCAAGGGCGATTCTTTTGACGATTAAAGTTCTTTCTCTTCGTATACTGAAAAGTAAAAATAAAAGCTATTTTATATAAAACTAATTGATAACCCAGCGTTACTCGGAATCCATATTTTTTCATATGCCGGCCTAGATTTTTTTCTACAAATATTGTCACTAAGTTTCACCATCGAACGTAAATATCCTTTCAAATCCAGCCTTTTTATTACCTTATAACAGTATGGTGTGAAAGAAAACGCGAGAAGTTTGGAAAAATATCTTTTCTTTAAAACTTTTAAACAATAAACCGTAATATGTACAGAATTTTGCCGGCGTTGCTGATTATAAATATAAATTTTTAAAAAAATTTTAGGACGAACAAAGGGTAAAAAAAAAAACGCGAAATAAAAAAAGTCCAAAAGGCAAAAAAAATCGGATCCATATTTCTTTTTGTCCAGGAGACAAAAAATTGCAAGAAAACGGTTTTTTCCGATGTTTATATATGAAAACACAGAAGCTCGCTAAGTGATTCGTTTGCAAAAGACAAAATAAAACCTTTTATCCAAACCAGCTTCCTTTAATAAGGCTCAAAAAGAATAATGTATAAAGTGAAATAAATAAAAAAAAATTGCGAGAACTAATAAACTAAACACCGGATGTGAATGAATAATACTAGAGAGAGAAAACAGGCGAAAACGGCAGAATTTACCACTTAAAATTAAATAAATATAATTCGAATATTAAAATAATTTTACGGCGTTAGCTCCCTTTTGTTCTAATCCATCACTGTGCCAAATTTGGTCACCGTAAGTCAAACGGTCTGGGGGTGCATAAAGAAAAAAGACCGAACATGCATACTAAAAAAATTGCTCTTTTGTATATATATATATAAAATGTTTCCGTTGTTGTAGTCATTAAAGTAAAAAAAGGATGAATAAAGAGCTATTCTTCATTTATTATCTATATCTGGGAGAGTGGCGGAATATACGTACATCTCGTACGAAAGTTTGAAGTCGAAAGAGAGCAGAAAATCCCTGAGTTCTCTCAGATAGGGGTTTAACATATAGACACGTGACCAAAGTGAAGGGAATATTAGCTATTTTTAGTAAATTACGTAAGTGTTTTGGGAAAAAGTCTGGCGCCAAGAAGACGCCGTCATGATTTTCTGTGGGAGCGTGAAAGCGATTGAAATATTATTTTAGTAATAAATATGCCGAAACGTCAGATTTAATATACCTCCAGCGCGGGAAACAAAACGAAAGTGGAGTTTAGTAAAAGTGATTTTAGAATACATTAATATTGTACGAAAATTTTAAAACATATAATATTAGAATTTAAAGTAAAATTAAATGAGATTATTACTTTTATATAAGAAAAACGAGTTGTAAAGCAATAGCTAAAACAGCAATCCTGAATTATACCTCCCATTCTGCTGAAATAAAGAAACGGTGAAAATTCTTCTGCTGCAAGCAGAATTTAATCACAAAAAGACAACGAAAACTCATGAATTTCACTTTGTATTGACGCCTGGCGTTCCCTCCAGCTAAATGGGAGGCTCCATCAAACCTTTCTCGTGTAACGGAACCCGGTGCTTTATTTCCGGCTTTGTTACTGTTTGTTGCACCGCGGAATTGGGTCCCGTCCACCAAACATTTACACGGACAACACGCCGGAAATAAAGTGGCTAATCTGTCTGCGTTTCTCCCTTTCTTCTTGCCAGCGGGAATAAAAAGGAAATAACGAAACAATCCTTTATTTGCTGGATTTCAAGTGAGCATTGCTCCTCCTTTTTACGTGAGCTTTCTGTTATTTTTTGAAATGTTCCACTTGAAAGAGAGGTACATCCAAATCCACTTTCGAGGTTCTTTCTTTTTTCCCAGAGTATTTACTTTCTCCTAGGTTTTTTCAACGAATAAGAAGGTAATCAGGTATTGTAGAGAGAGAATAGGAAATGTTTTAAGACGTTGCTGCCGGGAATCTTATTGCCATTTGTAGACTAATGCACATTGGGAACTCCCCTTTTTGTTGGTTTTTGCGAAAGCTTCTTTTAAAGTAGAACTAATTTAAAGAACTTTTTTCTTTCTATCTTTAAATAATGATAAAACCCAATTTCAAATGGTGATAAAGATTAATTTGTATCGACGGATTTAATGATGTTTTTAAATATCCCCATTGGTGGTTTATATTTTTTATGTTTAACAGTGGCGAATCCAGGATTTGGGTCGGGGAAGGATGAGGTATAAAAAAAATTTGTATCAATGTTCTTTTTAAATATCCCCACTGGTGGTTTTTATTTTTCATGTTCAACAGTGACGAATCCAGAATTTGGGTCGGGGGGAACGCTGAGGTATACAAAATTTTGTATCAATGTTCTTTTTAAATATCCCCACTGGTGGTTTATATTTTTTATGTTTAACAGTTTCGAATTCAGGATTTGGGCGTTTTCTTAAATTAATTTTTTCCTGGTCAGTTGAAAGATAATTTTCTCTAGCGAGCATTCTCCCGCGGAAGTCTCTCCGTAACCTTCCCAACATGCATGGTTGCAATTTGATTGGCTGACAGTGCAGAGCGTAGAATACGTCATAACCTTCAACTGAATGACTTCTATTATTATTTTCAGCAGTGTCTTCACGTTGTTATGCCACGCATATTTTGCTTGCTGTATAATAATCATTTTCACGTTGCAATTTTTTAATATTGTTTCGGATCAACGTACTCTGTATTGTTCTTCTACAGTTGAAATGCCATTATCGCGAAGAAAAATTAGCGGAAAAACCCATAATGTGTATCTTTTGTTTTCAGAACTTTTTCATGTCATTGTGGGCGTTTTTTTTTATTTTGTTGAAGTCCTGATTCCACGGGCAACACCGTATAGTATTAAATATAAGTGATTTTAAAAATATGTTATTCATATTTTATTTAAAAAATATATTAAGTATTATATTAAATATATTTTTGCTTTCTAGCATGTGGCGTTTACACCACGTAGCCAAAAACAGCTACGTGATAACCTTAACCATTCTTATGTTATTAGCTTCTTATGCGCTTCAAAAAATTGTTTTCATTACTTACAAACTTCAGATTTTGTTCGCAAATACCGAAATATAAGCATGAAAACAGCAACGCTAAGTAAATCGGCTAGCCATCATATCCACGTTGCTACAAATTCCAATTTAATTCATGCAATAAAACAGAAATTAATTAATCACACATTCAATATTTTAAAAAGCTGAGTTTTTTTGCGTTTTTTCAGTCTAATCATTTTTTAGAACCGTGAATGAATCATCACATTTTATAAATCGTCTGCCATTTCTTTTCCAACCAGCTAATTACAACCAGACACCTGCTATTCATCTCCAACGGCAAAACAGATTTTCCAATTCCATTTTAAAACAACAGGCTAGCTATTAAATTATCTTTTAGCCGGAAAGCGATTTGCTCCGGTTCAAACCCATCACCATTATGATCGAAGCACTCAATTTTTCCTTTTGATAATTTCGCTAATTCACGTTTTATCATCGCAGTGCATGATGGGTAGATCCATTATTAGGGCTTCGAGTGCGTGTATAATTTTAGACGCCATTTTGGCCACATAATTCAGATCGCTCGATAATTTCGGATGGCGTTCGAATTCGTTCGATGTTGCCAGTTGTAATTTGCGATATTAGATGGGTCGGTTTGGGCGGTGCCCGCAGGGGTGGTGTGATTTTCTTCGCGGTTTTTGAGATGTGATCGATTTTCGAAATTGCTTCTCGGAGACATGTTATGGAACTTTTCGTCCGTGGGGTATGATGTTCGAAATGAGAAATGTGTCATTCTCCCAGAATCGATAGTGATGTGCGAGGAATAAGGCGATTGAAGATGTTTTCAACAACTTTTCTTTTGAGTGGAAAAAAACCTTAAGGCACACAGTACTTAAAAAATCGCCGAAATCGCCTGTTTTCTTTATCGGATTGTTTCGTTGATACATCCCGATTGTTCACTGTATCAGAATTTCAAAGTTCTACCTTTAATATTTCAGAAGTTATTTAGATTCATATTCACTACAGGCGACGCTCGTTATAACGACCCTCTACGTCCCACAGCAAAAGGTCTTTATAACGAGTGGTCGCTGTAGTGGATATAATTAAAAAATGTACACATGCACGCTCAACAGTTCCGTAAAAAAAGAGGTTTTTAAAGCGATTCCAACTAACTACTCAAATTATTTTTTCATCATTGGTATTAAAAATAACATTTTATCAATTAAAAATAGATTTTAAAGTAGAGAATAAAGGAATTTTGGAAAAATACCGGAAGAGTGTCCGCTGAATTCGGACGTTGTATTGGGATTAGACGACAATGGGCGGTCGTTATACCGGAAGTAAAATGACATAGAGTGCATAGGGAAACGCAGTTGGGGATTTTATCACTCTTCGTTATAATGGAATGGTCTTTATAATGTGTGATCGTTATAATAAGCGTCGGCTGTATTACAAATGAAATACATTAGCAAATGACAACTTTGGATGGCTTTTCCTATATGCTAAGCTTTTTTTTCATTTTTATGTTTTGAAAATGCTAAGGCTTTGCTCCTATTTAGGACTAGAAAATCACCCGTCATGGTATGACGGGTGCAAATTTTCTCTTCATTCGAGATATTTCCTGTCAAATTTGACGTGTTTAAATAGATATATATGCGAGAGAAATGTTTAACATTGATTGAAAACAAATAAAATAAACATATGTTTTATGACAGGAAATATTTTTTTATTCACATATTCCTTTATTCAAAGTTATTATTTACATATTATTTTATCGTGGCATCCAAACTATATCACGCGCATGATATACCATTGGCGTAATTTACTACTTTCTGTTAAAAAACGGAAATTAATTTGAAATATATGATTAATATAATTTAAAACTTCTCGGGACTGTTGATCATAGCGAGACAAATTTTATATCAATGGATAGAAAATTTTATTTCACTATTTTAGAGTTATTAAATTTGAAATTAGAACGACAATTATTCTTTTAAATTTAAAATTACTGAAATGTATGTTCTTTAACAATGAAATAATGTTGTTTAACTTCTCGCAGTGTTATGGCGCGAGTTTTAGTGTTGGTGATGTCAGAGCGTTACCGAGAGACAGATCTGGGCTATTATATTAGTAATTGGCTTTGAATTTTTTTGTATATGTTTATCATTGCGTATATAAAAAAATTATGCATGCATTAAGCATAAAATTGCCCATTTCTTTATATGCAAGATAAAAAATGAGGTTCTACGAAATTTCCTCATATTTAATTATAGATAACAGTAAAGATTATATATTAGTATTAGATTTATCTTAAAATCCAAGCACAATTTTGTGTAATGTATTTCAGTTAATCTACAAATAAAAGTTGAAGGAAATGATTTCAAACAGAAGTGAGGAATTTAAAAAATTGATTTTTTAAAAATTTAATCTCAACCAGAGAGGCGGATCAAAATATATTTTTAAAGGTGAGTTTTTTTGAATGCTAAGTTACAATACTATCTAAACTTTTTTCAAAAATATTTAAAGTAGAGAAAAATGTCGAGAAGGTGTTGTGTCCCGTTAAAAGATTCAGAAAAACATAATGTGATGCATACGTTTTTGATGTGCAGTGCAATGAAAATGTGCCCATATGAATCAAAGGATTATAAATATAAACATTTCTTTTAGAAAAACTCGCTTTTATCAGTGTACTTAAAAGTAACTTTTAAAGTAAAGGTACAGTAATATTTTTTATTGAACATCTGGTAAACAAAACTAGAATTGCAAAACCGTGAGTCGCTGAAAAATAAATAAAAGATAAATTTACTGAGGGTATTAGGCCAAAAGGAATTTCATAAAAAAAAGAAAATTCTTAAATACTCATTAAAAATTTTTAAAAACTTCATAAATTGGATTAAACATCCAATTTACGAGGCTCATCCAGAAAATAAAGACAGTTTAGCTATACAAAATGAAAAACACAATATTTATTGGAAAAAACAATTCTGTTACATACCGGAAGCTTCCTTCACTTCTCTACGTAATCACCTCCTACATTTAAACATTTGTCGTATCTGTCCACGAGCTTCAGAATTCCCATGTCATACTCTTCCGCCTCCAGTTCATTAAGCCAGGTGGTCACTGCATTCAAACAAAAGACCTCTCGCGCATTTCTGCCGCGCAGATCGCTCCTCTTTTTGATCATCCACCCTATAGTCCGGACCTTGCTCCTAGCGATTTCCATCTTTTCCTTAAGCTGAAAGAGTTTTTGGGCGGTAAACGTTTTGGAAGTGATGAAGAGTTGGAGAATGCAGTGACCACCTGGCTTAATGAACTTGAGGCGGAAGAGTATGGCATGGGAATTCTGAAGCTCGTGGACAGATACGACAAATGTTTAAATGTAGGAGGTGATTACGTAAAGGAGTGAAGGAAGCTTCCGGTATGCAACAGAATTGTTTTTTCCGATAAATATTGTGTTTTGACTTTGTATAGCTAAACGGTCTTTATTTTCTGGATGAGCCTCGTAATTAGATATTATCTATCAACGCCTCGTGCTTTCGTGACTTCTGTTTTGATTTCCAGATTTTTGATATTTTTTAATATGCTGATAAAATTGTGATTTTGTATTTATATGGCTTTTCTAATTGTCTACGTTTTTTTTGTCTTTAATATATTTCAGGATTCAGTATTATAATTATTATCGTATCTTGTAATAATTTTCGTGTGCTATTAAAAAAATCTATTTATTAAAATTAAAGAATCGGAAATTGTTTTAAGATTTTGTTCTTTTATATGATTAATTATTTTACTTCTTTTCTTTCTAGGTAAGTACTGAATGGTTTTATTTTGTCGAGAATAATTCCGGAAGCGTAAGTTATCTGTTTTATTCCATCCAACCTTAGTTTATGTAAAGAAATAATTGAAAAACAAAAATTAAGTTAAAAAGAAAAAAATATAGAAAAGAAATAGAAAATGTAAACAATAATAATAATGATAACAATACACTTTTATGCGCGCTCAACGCAGCAGCATCAAGTGGTTTCATCATCAAAATTTTCCTAAAATTAATCAACAAAAAACTATAGTATTAAACAACAGAAATTCTCAAATAATTAAAACACATAAAAGAAAAATTAGAGAGTAAGAAATATAATCAAAATGGAGAAGAACCAGAATGGCGATACTTCTTCGGAGACCAGGCGCCATTGTTGTTCTAAACTGGACGAATTTTCTGTAGAAAGGAATGACCATAATCAAAATTTATTCCTTTTTGTGGCCTGAATCTGTCCAACAACTGAAATTCTGAATCTTGGTTTTATATGGGAATTCTGTTTAAGTCCTTGGAAATCGTGAAAAAATGGTTAGTTAATTATTAGGTTATATGCAGATTTATGTTTTTACGTGACTTTGACATCAGGCGAATGTTTCTAGATGTGGTAAAAATATGAAATATTTGAAATCGGAAAAAAATTCTTAAATTTTTACGATAACAATTCTTTTATATAATCTGAGGAATACCAATCTATATCATAGAAAATATGAATTCTATAAAGTACGGTGTGTTATGTATTATTTAGTTTGGTAATGATAAACGTAAATTTCAAATGATGTGGATAGAATTTGACAGTTCAATTTTTTGCCAGCTATCTGTAAAATAGTAGCGTCTAGATAGGTTGGACATTCCGGAAAACTGTAGAAGAAGGGGAAAAAAAGAATCTAAAAGAATGAATTTTAAGGAAAATAAATACATTGCAAAAATAAAATAGGAATATTATGAATTGTGTTGCCACTCGCAGAAAACCCGCGAGGACGCGCGCTACGAAAAGTAACGCGACGGCGCGCGGGGGGGGGGGGGCGACACCCCCAATTAGTTATTTCGCTATTTAAGAAAAACTACCAATATTTTTATACTATATCTGTTCCAAATGATTTATGCAAACAGTTCTAGAACAAATTTTTAGACGAAAAATTTAGTAACTAATACATTATATTATTCAGCGCATTGCGAACATATAAGAAAAGTATATTTTATAATAAAGAATCATTAATATAATAATCGTTATACAATTTGGAAAGGAAAATACTGCTTCTAATATTCTTAGGTAGACAGGAAACCCTTTTTTTAGAAATCCAAATAAAAATTCTGATGGACTTTATCATTAGATCTAATAAATTTAGGGCGTAATGTACTTTTATTTTTCAGAATAATTTCTACAATTTTAAGCTTTCCCTCCAATAGTTTTTGTGAAAGAGAATAAGACATGTACTAAATGACTCCTGTTACATTACGCTCAGAATCATATAACTTTTCCATCATTATCTTGACATTTTCACTTCCACTATTATCCAGTGTGACGTATTTCAGCATATCATAAAGAATCGTGGAGCCTTCTTTATCAAAAATGATATGTTTATTGGACGTCTTCCACGGCACAAACATGTAACACAAACACATACACTTGCATCACAAACGTTACATCACTGACTTACACCGAATTCCATCTTCAATCCTCCTGTTATTCTCCGTTGCTAGGCAACGTTAGCAAAAAGACAAATATATCGTTCCCACACTATTTTTATAACCTTGAGAAAAGGATTAATACCAAACGATATTTTTAATTAATTTCTTTTATGACCAAACGATTTTT
>BGPR01012215.1:33016-45765 GCA_013235015.1 Araneus ventricosus
TGGCGGTTTTTAAGTGCCGCCAATCTTGGCACATTAGCGCAACTTCAGCTTCGGTGGCGTTAATACGTAAGTACCCAAAATCTTTATGTTGAAACATTGTACGGCCGCCAAATTTGAATGTTTACAAACGATAATTATCGATATTTGGCATTAAATTCTACACGGTTAAGACCTAACTATTGGCGAAAGTTTTGCGAACTTGGCGATGGGACTGAACCTTGTTTTAAAACTAAACGCGATTTCATATAAATTGTACTCCAAGAAATGCGAGTTTTGATCACTTCTTGCTATGAAGTTAATGTTGCTCTGAGAGCATCTATAGTTTTTTTCTCTTATTACCCTTGGAAATTCTTTTTCTGACAAACTGAACTTTCAGTTAATTAAAGTAACGATTAGAACTATGGCAAATACGAAATAATCATTAGACTTTTATTGCTAAAATGCATTCATATTCAAAACAGTTACGTTCAAAGAGCTAAGAAACAGATTTTAAATATTATTAAGCAGAACAAAGTAATCAAAATTGAAAAGACAACATTAAAATAACCAATTATTTGTACCATGCGAAATTCTTAATGGTAATTGATTGAAATCTCCTCTTACCTCTAAATACTGTATCGAAAAATCCGGATTATTTTTTTATTCGAGATTAATCAAGGAAAAAAATAATTGAATAATTACAGAAAAATGCTCATAAATTTGAGAGCATATGTTTATTTATTTAAAATGAGTACTTGAAGAGAGGAGTTGAGTTAAAATTTACTGCTGATTATATAGACTGAAAAACATATTTATTTTATTTTATTTATTTGCAATTGTAGTATCTTCTCTGTAACAGCAATCATCATGGGAAATTTATCTCTACTTCTTCTTTGAGACTTTTGAGTTTCTGAAAATTAATTTATAGTTCCCCGAAAACGAAAAAACATTGAACTGTTGATTTCAGGTGAGCGAAATGTGCATATTAGTTTAATTTAAATTATTAGATGTGTTGTAGTTTTTGAATATTATTTTAGAATTTAATGGGATTATCTTTGTTCCATTTTGAAATTGTGATTCATCTAAATGAATTGACCAACTGCGTGTAGAGCAACATATTGCAATTTGTGGCAAAAAATGGAACTAAATACATCTATATATTTAACACAATTTGTAAACCCAGAACACAAGCGCCCGGATAATAATATGAATACCGTAGAACGGGGTTACTTTGCACTCGTGAGGTTAACTTTGCACCAGTCTAAAATTTGTATGAAAAGTGAAATAGAGATCAACTTATTAGACGTATGGTATTGAGATTCTTTTCCTAGCTTTCTGGGAATGCAGGCTTGTGTATCTGAGTCTTTAAGCGTATATAACAATCATTCAGGAGATTCCAGAAGGAAAAGACAATGAGCCAATTTTTCAGCAAAAATTTTGGTGCTGAAAAATGTGTCTCTATTGAGGAAAGTATGACATTTCTGATTGCAAGTGCATTTAAATGTGAAAGATAATAAGCCTGGCTTTCATTTTGTTGCTTTTAATGCCAATTTTAGTTGTTAGTTAAGTTGTAATTATTTATTTCTGATCTGGGTAACTTCGCACAGCAAAGGAGAGATTCTGCGTACCATGGAAATTTGTGATAAACAGCGACCCCAGTTTGTTTTTAAAATTATTTTTGTATTAAATAATAATATGAACAATGTTTGCTTAAGCTTCAGATAGATGCGCCCAGGGTGTATAAAAGGAAGATAGGGACTTGTAAGTATATGGAGTTCTCTCCAGAGACCTTAGAAGCTTAATTTAACGAGATTTCACAAGTGTACGGTATTTTTAAAGAGACAGAAACTTTTTTTGGTACCCCAAGTGAATAGTTTGTAACGGAAGAGAGCTAATTCATATAACTAAACATGGAAATCCCCTGGCTTTCTCCAATGAGAAGGAAAAGATATTTGCAATGTGTAGTCCAATTCAGTGATTTCAGTTTTCCTGTCAATAGTATAGATCTTAAAATTATAATGAACGTTTATCTCACTAAGACGGTGTCGTAATAGATGGATATATTAATAACACACCCGGCAATAATTTTATTAAAGAATTTCTAAAACGCCACCCTGATTTGACCGAATGCAATGACATAAAATTGTTAATTATAATCAGGCATGTATGAAATTTATTTTCTTGTATATTTCCACCCAGGCTCTCAATAAATATATCTATAATTGCATCCAGAAAATTTATTTTTGTAATATAATGAAAAAAATTAACCAGTGCAAAGTATCCCCACCTATGAGATAACTTTGCACCTAAATTTCAAAAAATCATAATTAATTATTAAATCACTGAATGATCCAAACTTTGCTATAAAACGTTTCTCTAATAATCCCTGAGTGATGAAAAAGTAAGGAAAACCTGTCTTTTAGAGAAATACATGTTACTAATCTCGAAATTCTGTCGGAAGTCTTGAAAATCTGTGAAAAGTAATTTTATTTTTCGGAATTTTTTCATTTTACGGAAGTTCGTCCCCTTCTGTCATCATAAGAGGTTTATCTTGTGCAAACGGTGCCCAGGGAGACGTTACTTTTTCGACCCATTATGATATACGACTGAAAAACTGACTAAATACATTTAGAGATTTGTCAAAATGCTAAGTGGTGTAGTTAGGGTAAGTGACGCACAAGGAATAATATTTTTTTTACCCTTGTCGTCATCAGTGGCTTTGTAAGCGTAATTGATACCCAGTATACGGTTTTATTGTTACGCCCCAGCATCAGATTTTGTTAAAAAAATAGCAGAAAAAAATAAGGAAGGAGCAGTTTAGGTCCGCGCCGTAGATTTTTTGTGTGAATGTCGGTATAAAACCTTAAAACCAGTGTTTCGTATTAATATGTAATTTAATTATCAATAACTTTAAAACAATATTTACACAGAGAAGTATAATGGTTACAGAATCGATAAATCACAAGCTACAACAGACCCTTGTTACATGCGATAAACTTGAGATTTATCTATTCTGTTACTTATGATTTGTGTAATTCTGTATTAAAGAGATTGATAGTTAAATTACATATTAATACTAAATACTTGTTTTATGATTTTATCTCGACGTTTTAACGGATCATCTACGGTGCGGACCCGAACTACGAATTTCTTATGTTTTATTTAGAGTAGCTTCTGATGGCGCCATCTGTTGACAGTATATACAACTACATGTCGCGTATGCGAAGTAAAACATTATTTACTACAAATGCACATATTTCTCGTAATATTCAAATTTTTGAATGAAAATTTTAAGTATTCTGTAAGTTTCGTACAATTGAAAAGAAAACTCTGACTATTATAATCAAAACACATGCGGAGATTTAAATTTTCAATTCATTACCGATTTTTACTTATATTCGGATAACTATTTTTATTGTCTCACTTTGGGTCCTAGTAATACTCCTCAAGATCTTTAAAATGACACCAGAATCAAGCTTCTAGCTAAACGCGTTTCCACGCAACACTTATTTATAACCTTACATAAAGCTAATCCATAACAATTACGCGCATGCGCCTACACTGGTACGATGACGTCACAGGCAAAACAAATACTATGCGATAAACTCTTACAGATATGATCTATCCGTTGTGGGGTCAACCATTCTTTTCAAATTATTAGTCTCGTAGTTATTAGTTATTCAAATCTGACGGTATTTTGTCACACAAGAAAGTTCGACCGACTATCACTGTAACGAGCGAAAAGACGTTTTCACGTCAAAACAGCAAAGTTTGGACACAATGGCACCCCCTTAAATTGGCGCCCGAAGCATTAAATCTCCCCCTTGCTCCCTGGGTCAATACTGGTCGATGCTCAATTATACCTTTTTTCCAGTTTGGAATTGAAACTTTTCTAACTTATTCGAAAAATATAAAAATTTTAAACTGAATTCCCTATTGCTTCTTTGGGTCACAAAGCGAAGTGTAATCAATATAAAGAAAATCGTGAATTATTTGAGATGTCAGTTTTTATTTATGAGGGGCAATTTGGAGTGCATTAATAGACCATGAAGTGTAATGTTGTTTTCCATTAGTTTACCTTTAAAGGATGAAAATGCATCATGCATGTGCATTATTGGGAAAATTTTAAGCTTATAACTTCAAATATTTCTTTTAAGTTTAAGAATGTGACTGGACTTTCTTAGAAAAACATCAGTAGATTTGTTTTCCCTTTCTTTTCATGATCTGCGCTACAATAGTTAAAATCAAGTATAAGTAGCTTTTATCTCACTTCGTACACTATAATTTTTTTATGAATTTTAGTAGAACTTCGGTCAGTCATTTAATCGCCAGTTTCTATTATCCGTCATTATCTAAAAAGTAAAAAGTAACATCAGTTCGTAGTATTACAATACATTTCTGAATGTACGTTATTACTCATATATTAAAGAATTGGCTCATATATTATTACAGTAATAATTTAATTATTATAATATATTAATATAATTATTATAATTAATTAATATAATTATAATAATAATTAATAATTACTTATATATTATTGTTACGAATTCTGTAAATTCGACGACTTGGCAAGTTTTTTTTTTCGAGATGTTTTTGGCGACATTCGCGATGTTTTTGGCACCAAAGTTATCAAAATCCTTAACTGTGGATACTGGATATATGTCTATTATGAACCAGAAATGTCTTGACCCTTCTAGAGATTACATCACTTCCTATCACTGACGTCATTTCCTGTTGAAAAGATATAAGAGCAAGCTCTCAAAGCAAGAGAGTCAGTTGTTAGTTAGATTTTGATCCGCAAGCAAGCTGGTGAGTTAATAAGAAACCTTTGAGCGCTGTGTTCAGATTTATTGATAATCTCTGTTGTGAATTTTTACAAGTGCTGTAAGTTGATTTGAACTGCTTTAATCTTTTAAAGATTGGATTGTTCTTGCTATACCAACAGTAAATATTTGTAAACTAGAAAATCGCCCGTCATGGCATGACGGGTGCAAATTGCCTCTTCATTCGAGAGATTTCCCGTCAAATTTGTCGTGTTTAAATAGATATATATGCGAGAGAGATGTTTAACATTGCTTGAAAACAAATAAAATAAACATATGTTTCATAACAGGAAATATTTTTTTATTTACACATTATTTACATAATTCTTTATTCAAAAAACCTCTTGGTAAACAACATTCCGTGTGAAGTATTTTTCGTTGTTTAACAATTTTATTATAATTCAATAACCATGAAATTCTCAGCTTGTCAGACGTAAGTCAAAAGTTAAAATTTCAAAGGAATTCTTTTTCGAAATTCTAATTTAAACAAAGCACTTTTCTGCTTGTCAAACGTTGCCAAAAAATATTATCAAATTATATCATCACGATTGCAATAAATAATCAGATGCATCGTGGCGTCCAAACTATATCACGCGCATGATATACCACTGACGTAATTTACTACTTTCTATTAAAAAACGGAAATTAATTTGAAATATATGATTAACATAATTTAAAATTTCTCGGGAACTATTGATCATAGCGGGATAAATTTTATATCAATCAATAACAAAATTTATTTCACTATTTTAGAGCTATTAAATTTGAAATTAAAACGATAATCAAAAATAAATCTTTTAATCTTTTTTTAGTCTTAAAATCTTTTAAATTTAAAATTACTTAAATTTAGTTTCTCTAACCATGGAATAATGCTGTTCAACGTCTTGAAGTACTATGACGCGAGTTTTATAGTTGGTGACGTCAGAGAGTGACCAAGAGACAGATCTGGCCTTATATATTAGTAATATTGAAGTTTATATTTATTGTTTTGTAAAAGTAAATACAATATGCATGTATTATTCACTTGTAAAGGATTTTATTTTCATTTTTGTATCTAGCCAGCGGTGAAATCAGAATTATATACATATGTATTGAGAGATTTCTATTATCCTTCGATTCGATTATCCATAACAGTCCTGGTCTTTTCATGATCCTCCCAAGCCAGCTCTGAAATCAGCATTATATACATATGCATTAGGACATTTCTATTATCCTTCGAATCGATTATCCATAACAGTCCTGATCTTTTCATGGTCGTTTCAAGCCAGCACTGAAATCAGCATTATATACATATGTATTAAAAGATTTCTATTATCCTTCGATTCGATTATCCGTCACAGTCCTAGTCAGGACTCTGACAGTTAATGGAACTGTATTTGGTTCTTTGTGGGCCTGAGAATATTTTAATATAAGTTGGAACAAAAATTGTTAAATTCATAGTTTTAGTAAAATTATAAAAAACTAATTTTTCGGCTTAATAAATTTGGTGATAGAGTAAGGGAAAAATATTTTAGAACATTCCATTTTTTTAAAGCTGAGATCAAATAATATCAAATATAACTTGGAAATAAATTATACTCTTATTTGATACCACTAAATGTTTACAGAAAAAAAGTATTCCATAGTCTTTTTTCAAATATTTTGATATTTTAAGAAAGAAGTTGTTGTTTTTTTTTTAGTTTCTGCTTTTATCTTATAAGAGCTGTTATGCCTGGCGTTGCTCGACATTAAAATACATGTATAATATTTTTGATGTAAAAACTACATTTGTATAGAAAATTATAATACCCAAAACTCTTTTATTGTCTGAGACGATTCTTAAATAAAAGGAGAATCTCAATTGAATCAGATGTTTTTTAAAAACTGTCGGTAGATAATTTTCTCCACAAGATTATTAATATTTGCTACATAAATACTTCAAATTTTGTTCATAAGTCTTCCAGTATAAAAATAGTTTTAGCGAATGTTTTGGGACAATTATTTAGAGAGTAAACTTTTCATTAATAAAAGGCGTGAAATTGAACCAGATCAATAGTTGTTTCTTTACATATTATGAATCGCCAGCTTTTAAACTTTTCTTTTAGTCTTCTTCAGAATTCTGTTAATATGTTTGAGCAGCAGTTTTTCATATATATTCTTGTTCTTCAATAATAAAAAAATTGTTATAAATTGTGAATTTTATACACAATTTAATTTTTAAAAAATTATTGAAATGAGGACAGCGAATTTAAAGGAAATATAACTTGTTTCATTGAAAAACTAATTTTTTGAACTTCAATATGATGTAAAATAGTGTTTGTGACACAACATTCTCGATCAATATAACAGAAAACGCCAAAATCTTGTTTAATTTTTTATTAACTGAAATTTTAATTAACTTTTGAGCTTCTAAAAGTTGACAGTGATCTTCCTCTTCTTATATAAAATATTTATAAAAATAAATAAATAAATAATCAGAAAATAAAGGTAAATTTTAACCGTTGCCTAGCAACGGAGTATCTATAAATTTGCTTTATTTCAAAATCGTCTGCATGTAATCAATTATTTATTAAATTTTGAAAGGTTAATAAAAACGGAAGAAAATCGCTCACAGAAATAAAATTCATATCATTGAGAAGGTAAAATTTTAAACTTTAAGATAATATAAAATTATTTTTAAGGGAAAATTTACTTCGAAGTTACTACGGAAAAACGGTTTGGGTTAATTTATAATTATTAACTGACTGTTTAATTAACTTTTACAGTTTGAGACATTCGCAGGTATCTTCCCCTTGTTTTGCAAAGTTTGGTTGAAATCGTTGCAGTAACTTAGGAGGATATGTGGAACATACAAACATACAAACAAACATACATATAATGACTTTTATTTGTATTAAGATTATTTTGTTACAAGTTTTGCTTTCCATTGTATTTCCACGTCTGAAATATATTATTATGTTTAAATTTTTGAATTTTATTTAATTAAGGTATCCGACTGGTTTAAAATGGTCGTTTTTGATGAAATTATCAAAAAAAAAAATTATGACTTAATTTTGTAACCTGTTTAATCAGCTTTCTAAAACTATCTCACTTTTTACTCTACGCGAATTACAAATGGAGTTACAGCTGTTTCATTACCGAACTATAAGCGTTATTTTATGTTGCATGAAAACTTTAAATGTGCTTTCTGAGAAATGATATTTTAGAGAAAACTGTCGACCGTAACAATGATTTCTCAAAAAGTTATTCAAGTATTGATATGAAATTTTCAGAGATTGTTTCCTGTAATATGCTTGATGTTTTCCTCTAAAAACTAAGGTCAATTTTAAAATCAAGTATTATTTTTAAGTGCTTAAATATAAACGAAAAGCATTTTTTATGAAAAATTACCAGTTTAGTAACTATGTTCAGCTATATCTCAAAACTATTTTGAAGTAAAAGAAATATTTTAGAGAATAACAAAAATAACTGTCATAAAAATGTACTCCTACAAGGATTTATGTATATTTAGAATATGATTTTGTCAATGGCTGTTAGCGTAAGGCAAATATTTTAGTCATTTTTCTTCAAATTTCTCAGTTTTTTAAAAAAATATTATTTTGAAAGCCTAATTTTACAATACTTTCATAGTTTTAAAATATATGCAGTTGAAAAATAACATTAAAATATATATATAAGTTATTTTTCAAAAAAATGTTTCCGAACACAGTCGGATACCTTAAAAATATAATATTATGCTGAAATTTTATCACAATCTTTCGTAAAATATATTTTGTTATTATATTTTCCACCTAGAGACTATAGTAGCCATCCATATAAAATCATATGCCAATATACAAAGAAAAAAGTTAATGATGACTGACGAATTATGTGCAAACTATAATAATAATAACATACTAGCCGCCTTCGGCGACCAGCTGTACGTCCATACTATAAGCCTCTCGCTGTACTTGCAACTTGGTGACATGGCGAATTGGGGGTTGTAGAGGCTGAGGGACTGTTCCAAAGTTTTATTTTGAGATATATCTTGAAAATGGAGAATAATGGGCTATTGATGACATATATTGAATCATAAGATTTCATATCAAATAAAAATTGTTGAAATATGTACAGTGGTTCGGATTGGGGACTGTGTCAAGATTTTTCCCCATAGAGAATGTGCAGTCGAGTAATGTCTTTTCGATTTCTCTCGAGAATGGAGGGTGGTGGATGGGGGGGGGGGGGCAAGCAACCATTAATGCCATATCTAGAAGTAATAAGCTTTCATGTGAAATAAAAAAATGCCGAAATCAGTCCAGTGGTTAGGGCTATGGAAGTGTTCATTGTTATGCCAAATTATTTTAAATTTACAGATAAAATACTGCTTTATTATAAATAGTGTGACAGCAGGTAATTTTTAACTTGATTGATTATATTGGCACATAAAATCAATCATACATTTTTTTTAATTAATTAATTGTAAAGCATAATTTTCATTTTAGCTTATATTAATTTGATAATGTTTTCGGCTCGCATTCTCTCTGTAAACTGTTTGAAGTAAAAATACAATGAACAAAAAATGCAGACAAGCAGTACAAAATGCAAACAAGCAGAACAAAATGCAAACAAGCAGCACAAATTGCAAACAAGTAGAACAAAATGTAAACAAACAGCACGAAATGCAAAAGAACAAAATGCAAACAAGTAACACAAAATGCAAAATGCAAACAAGCAGCAAAAAAGTAAAAATGCAAAATGCTAAAACATAACGCAATCAAGCCAAAAAATACAATTCATAGCTAAAAAATACTCATGCTATGATGTTTCACACTAGAATTTCGAGTTTCTATTATTTCTTTTTCATTTAATCAACTAATCTACCGAAAAAGTATATAACACATAGATTTTCTTGTTTCCTTCAATTCATTTCATGAAACCGACTTTAGGGATTCCATATATTTTCTCCTCTCCTTTGCATTCAAACGTATCTAGATACAGAAATCTTTCAGAATTTCTATGAGGAGATCTAAAAGAGATACGCAATCCATTTCGGAGGAAGAGTAATTCTGTTTCCCTCGGGGTAAATTTTAGAAGGTGCAGCTAACAGATGTATTGTGATCACATATGTTGGATAAGTTTCAAGATCAAGAGAAAAAAAAGTTTTCGGCAGGAGAACCCGATCAAACATACAATATTGGGCAAAGCATAGAACACTGGAGATAGAAATATTGCCTTTCTAGCTTATTTTTGGAACAAAATAGGCTTAAGTGATTTTTACTGGAGGTGCAATACCGAGAGATTTCAAAGTCACCGAGACTTGTTTCTTTTCGAAAAAAATAGAAATCTATTGTGTTTGAAAATCTTGATATACGCATGCTGCGTCATTGGAAGATTACATTCCTTTGTTGCGAAATATTGCTTACACTTCCTTTGAGTAAAGGAAGTGAAAGGATAGATTTAGAAAAACCAAATATTAATTTTCCAACGTTGAAACATTCAGTTAGTTGAATCATTGCAATCTGTCTGTTTCGCACTAAACAATTTGTTTTAGATTACTTGCTATTTTTATTTGTTTAAGCTATGATATTAAAAACTATACATTTATCAGTTTCATTTTCTCATTAGGATAAGTACTTTATATCTATAATGTAATATTCCTGAAATTTCTGTGACGCTGGGAGGGTTTAAATATAACTCCGCCCCTTTGGTTCTGCGTCATTATCCAACTAGCAAATCACGATTTCCGTTTTGGGTGGCAATTTTCGTTTTGACTTTACTTCTTTTTCATTTATGCTGATTCATCCATGCAGAATTCCGTAAGAAAAATTCTAATAGGGATCGCATTTGAATTTGTGGTGCATGCTATTGATATTTTCTTTCAGTATTTTTTCATTTTGTATTTGGCAATGCATTTTTTATTTTGCATTTGACAATGCGTATTTTCTGCTAGTGGATCACAATTCAATTTGTTTCAATCCGATTTTAGTGATTAGTTTTTATTTGACTGAGAAAAAAGTGATTAAATTTGAGTGTGGAGAACAATATGGATAGAGAAGATCTCTCTGCAAGGAAAAAAGTTAGCAAAGATAGAGAATTGAAAGATGGAGGGCGAGAGAAAGGCAAGAGACATTAAACAGAGTTCGTACTGCAAATAATACCTTGAACGTGTTCATCTGCAACAAGGACAGGATATTGTAAATCAATATCTTTATCTTTGTCTCGTCTAGACGGGCACATCTTCTATTATCACAAAAGAAAAAAATAGATCGCACCCTTTAATATTTATCATGCTATCTTTTAACTGAAAATTAAAAGCTGTGGAGTACCTGTGTCACGAGAAACACAGGCGTTAGAAACATAAAAAAAGGGCAGAAACAGCCCAAAATTGTCAGAAGATGACCACAAAAATCAATTAATTTTGCATCATTACCTACTTTCAAACACGAAGAGACTTCGGATGTGGACAGTAATGAAACGTTAAACATGTCCAGAGGAATCTGTTGAACTTTATATCAGATAAAGTCTTTCAAGTCAGTCACAGTTTGCGGATTTGATGTCCTGCATACCAGATTCATTGCAGTCCGCTATTTGGATAGTGCAAAACATATGTTGATATTTAGATATGTGAATATATAGATGTCATTAATGTAGATATGTGGAGCATTTTTGAATCTAGTTAAAATACTTTGCTTTTGAATCTTTTATCAACCCCTTCTGATTGTTTGGACACTTTATTGTTTGTATCGTATGTCCGAGATTTCCGCTCTATATATACTATTGCAATGCAATTAATGATTTTGTCCGATCAATTAGCAATGAACAGAAGATATCACTGATTGAATTCACAGCATTTTGTTGATGCAACCTTAACTTTGAAGAAGATTGGTGCTCATCCGAAAACACATGCATCTTGAATTTTATTCGCAATCAAAGAAATAATTACCAACTTGTATGATTATGTGTACTTCGATTACTACTTGGTCATTAGACAAAACTTTTAAATTCCTGAAGAATGCTTAGGCATTCTGAATTTGGGCAGGACTGAATTTAGACATTCGTTTCAGTGCCAGTGCTTGTGCACTTTTTCTCAAATTTAAAACCTTGTGGAACCCTCGAAACATCAACTAATGAACATATTAGGTCATGGTATAGAATCAAAACGCTCTCAAAAGAAACAAATTAGGCATACTCCCCTAACATACTTTGAAAAGGTTTAGGATTGAGTTGAAAAAGGTCTGATTGATTTTGAGCTGTTGCAGTGGGACTTCAAACAAAGGATTTCAGATCATACTGTCCCAAATTAAAGTAGATTAATGGGAAGGGACCGTTTGATTGTGGCATTTGGGCATGCATGTTTCCTTTCATTGTGGGAGAGGCTGCTTTTGTAAACAGATGATTGGTCAGGATCACTCTTGATTTAGTTAAAGAAGTTTCTAGACAGTTTTTGATATAATACTCATTTTTCTAAAAATTCTGGTTGCTATGTATGACATTTTTATGCACCATGGCGCATTATTCATGATACGGAGACTTTTATTTCGTAGTATTTGAATTTTCTTTCTGTTCCTTTTTGCTGCAAGTCCCAAATTTGGCCTCAGCATGTCAAAATAGGTCAAAGTACTTGCGTGTATAGCAGGAATTTCTTTCCTAATGAGATTGGGGAGTGTCTGTAATTTAGAAGAATAATAAAGTTGACTTTTTCACAGATTTTATAGACAATGTATTAAAATTATGAAAAATGCATGTTTTTAACTGCTGTTCGATGCAGTTAAATGAAAATAAAGCCAAGAATACTCAGAAATCATAATTGCTTTTGACTTAACACCACAGCATACCCCCGAACTCGGAGCCAAGGCGGCTCCCTGTCGGTTGGTTGGGTATGCGTGAGACTTTATTAAAAAAAAGCCAGAGCAAAAAAAAAAAAAAAAGAAAAAAAATTACAATTTCTATAAAAAGATACAAAAAAACATGACATTTAAAACAAAA
>BGPR01012216.1:0-25066 GCA_013235015.1 Araneus ventricosus
ATTTAATAGTCGAGCGTGCTTAATGTTTTCCACGTTACCCGAATACGCTACAGGGAGTCAAATTGACTCCATGTGTACACTGAAGGGTCAAAGCAATAACGTTACCATTCCAGGGTTAAGCCCGATTGTTTATTTCTCTCGTTAAAAAGAAAAGAAAAGAAAGTACAAAACGTGATAGGGCTCACTTGCACTTTGGGCATCCCGTCCAAGCCGTACCGCATCTGTCTTCGATGGTAATCCGGACCCGGCTGTTTGACAGGAGTCGGTGGGCAACTGGACGGATTTCTGTTGCTGCTGTACGCGCCGTCGGCCATCCGAACCGGCTGGTACTGCTGGTGCTGGCCGTACGGAGGCTGGATGTACGCACTCTGCCCGTAGCTGCCGTATCCGCTGTTGTAGAAGCCATTGTTCTCGTAGAAGGAGGAGGACGAGGCACTTAGAGAGTTAGATGGAGACTGCTGTGGGGTATGCATCATTCCATAACTCGAGGCCACCGAATTGCTGGCGGAAGAGTCACTGGGCGACCACTCGCTCTGATAAGGCCCCGGGTTCCTGTTCTTGTAGAAGGCGGAATCCGTTTTGATTGGAGGTGTACCCGAGGGGGCAGACCATTCACTTTCCCAAGAAGCGTTGCTGTTGTCGTAGGCTGTGTTGGACCAAGACTGGTTCATGCACTGCGACTGAGAAGAGAAGGTCAAACATTCAGTCAGTAAGGGAGCAAAAACCTGCGAATTCTGAATGAAAATATACAGGGTGTCCACGCCTATCGTGGTCCAATAGCTCATTTCTAAACCGTTAGAGATAGAGATATAGTTCCAGTTGGAAAAATGCTTTAAATGAAGGGAAGAATTATAATGTATGTCTTTTGAGTAAATAAATATATTCCTGAAAAAGTTACGAAATCTAACTTTTTATACAGTCCCCCGGTCCTATCAATCATATTTAGTAACATATTCTTAACACTCAAAGAATTTAAACAAAAAAAGTCCCACTCTTCTGCGACTAAAACTGAGCGAGTTATGGAGCTTTGAATTTCAAGATTTTTAACCAATCAGAGGCCTCGTCGATCAAGTGCTGCGCACTGATTGGTGGATCGTCTTCAAGAAGGCTATTGAAATGGTGTAAAGTGGTCTAAGTAAGCGACATTCAAAGCTCCATAACTCGGTCAGTTTTAATCGCAGAAGAGTGAGACTTTTTTTTGTTTAATTTCTTTGAGTGCTAAGAATATTTTACTAAATATGATTGATAGGACTGAGAGACAGTATAAAAAGTTAGATTTCGTAACTTTTTCAGGAATATATTTATTCACTCAAAACACATATATTATAATTCTTCCCTTCATTTAAGCATTTTTTCAATTGGAACTATATGCCTATCTCTAACGGTTTAGAAATTAACTATTGAACCACGATAAGTGTGGGCACCCTGTATAAATTCTATCGTTGACACAATTAACTAAAGTATCATCCTTTGCAAAATTAGACAGAAATTGCATAAATTTCGGTAATGTACGGGGTGAGCACAAATTACTCGGGAAATTTCATAATAGAATAATTTGCGAAATATTAATCGCAAGATACTAGTTGAGAGCATATTAGCAGCATGAACACAATACAAAAGGAAGCTTTTAGTTTTGTTTGGGTGCGTAACAATTACCCTATGTGATTTTCCTTGCTCATACGGGCTACATCCATGCGGTAGTCCTTTGTCACACGCCAGACACTACGAAGCATGTTTGCAGCCACTGATGCGCGATCGATAGCCATATGAATGTTCCGCATGTGGCTATCTAAATCTTCTGAAATTACTTATTAGGCCTTCATTTCATTGGGATGTGTCGTAGAATCTGTCTGAACGCCTCCTTTGTGTACAACAGAGAACGAACCGAAGATTCGCATAAACAATACACCGCGTGGTATTGAAAAGGACTAACGCACGGACAGGGCCGAATTCCTAAATGGGCAACTGCTTATAGGCAGGCCCCACAACTTTTTGGGGCCCCGAGATTTTTTTTTTGTGACATTTTCAGGGGAATCTAATTTTGGACTTACAAAACTCTTGTACTTAAACATATTCAAATAAATTTCAGAACATAATTTTTTCATGTTTTCAAATTTGCTTGCAGATCAATGTGGTCCAGTCCTTTTTCGCAGTTGGCTGACAAATTCAGAAGTCAACAGTTCTGGAAATCTTTGTATTAGAATATTAAGATTCTGTCCAAAATGTTTTGTAAATTTTTTTAAATGTTAAATTTTTGTTTAAAATTAATTGTAAATTAAATTTTTTTTAATAATAAAACCAACTCTTTTGGTGCTGATTCGCAGTTTTAATTTTTTAAATTTCAATTTATTATAAACGTGTGTTACTTAGAAACCTGCATGTGTAGAGATTAAATTAAAATCAATAAAAAATATCAGGTTTTGGAAATTGGAGAGGGTAAAGAGGCCCCCGAAACTAACATTGCCTATTGCCCCTCCCAGGGCTTAATCAGGCCCTGCGCACGGATGTTACACGTGTGACCAAGGCAAATCACATAATTATTATGCACCCTAAATAAAAGCTTTTTTAAGTTTTCTTTACTTTGTTAAGATTTTTTCTTCCTATCGTTATTTACAAGAAAGTAATATCCACTAAAAATCGGCGTAATTATTATCAATAACCCTGTATTTAAACGGTTAGATATTGTAAACAAGCTCCTGTTAGTATAAGTTATTCTATTTTAGAAACAGTTTCTTCTCTTTTACTGTTGCGTACAGTTCATTAAAATATTATCGATGGTTAATAAACAGTCTTATTAACGCATATACGTAGGGGTGGCTGTCGGGGATGTTGTACCCCTCCCCCCCCCGGCGGGGGAAATTTTTGTACCCCGTTCAAGAAACGGGCTATTCAACTAGCAGACGAGTAAAGAGATCTGGCGAAAATTTGAGAGGTCATCAATACACCCTTCCCTTATACAGCAGGTCGAGTCCCCCTGTCAGGGAGACCCTGCCCCCCTCGTCGGATGGACTCTGACGCCACTCCTGCATATACAGTGTCTCCACTCTAAATGTGACCCAATAGCTAATTTCTAAACCGTTAGAGATAGGCCTATACTTCCACTTGGAAAAATGCTTTAAATGACGTAAAAAATTATACTTTATGTTTTTTGAGTACATAAATGTACTGCTGAAAAAATTACGAAGTCTAAATTGTATGCAGTCAGTCATATTTAGTAAAATATTCTTAACACACTAACATTTTAAACAACAAAATTCCACTTTTTTACAACTAAAATTGACCGAGTTATGGTGTTTCGAATTTCATAATTTTAAACCAATCAGCGGCAGAATCGAACCAGCGCTGCGCGTTCATTGGAAGATCTTCCTCGAGGCGGCCATTGAAATGGTGAACACGATGATATTCAAAGCTTCATAATTCGGTCAGTTTTAGTCGCAGAAGAGTGAACGTCTTGTTGTTTAAAATGTTACTGTGCCATGAATGTTTTACTAAATATAAATAATAGGATACAGTAAAAAAAATGTAGACATGTAATTTTATTGACTCACACAACATAAAATATTCTTTACGTCAGTTAAAGCATTTTTTCAACTGGAAGGTTTAGAAATTAGCTATTGGACCACTTTAAGAGTAGTCAGTATATTCAGTATTTATTGTGTACATTTACTGAATTCGTTAATTTCAGGAAATAATTTCAAATAAAATTTACCGAAGGAGGTACTGTATTACCGCCACGAGAAAAACCCTAGACACCAGACATGCCTGTGGCGGGCGTCATGGAAACGGGATATTCCACTGCATTTTGGGGTGAAGGAAAGGGCTTCATTTCATTTGGCGCAGATAGGACCGACGGAAGTTTCGTTTCGCTTTGTACTACCGTCGAAAACGAATTCCTCGCCTAACGAAGTGTGCTTTGTTCGCCAAATGTTGCTGTTCATTTTATACCCGTTTACCTCCTTTCTTCGACTCGTCTACTTGCGGCAACCCTGTCCAGGGTTTTTCTCCTGCCGGTAGGACACAGGGTTGCCATATTGGCCTTTTTAAGGCCAAATTCTGGAAATTTGGCCTTAAATTCATTTTTGGCCTTATTTTCGTTAATGATTTTTAGAACAATTTTTAATTATATATTCTAATGTTGTTTAATAAATTTTTGATATTACACATTTCAAATGATATATAATGAGCTGTCAAACGAAACAGCTCCTGAACAGAACAAGGATGTTTTAAATTTCTTTCACTTAAAATTTTAGTTCAATAATAGAACATTGAACATACGCCTATCAAGTGGGACTCGTTTTCATGAAGGATATCTGTTTTTCTAATAGAAAATGATGTTTTCAATCAATTTGTCAAATTTGGCATCATTTTTAAGAAGGTTTGGCCTTATTTTGCTATTTTGATCTGGCAATCCTGGTAGGACAGGATGCGTTTTCCTCCTTAATCGCAAAACTAGCACATAAAGTACGAAACCAAACACAACGCAAGACCCACATAATCTATAAGTAAGATATGTCCTTATATTAATCATATCATAAACTTTAGGTAAATACCTGTATGAAATAACATGCCAGAACTTGTTAATTATTGCTGAGAAAACAAATTTGTGCTTAATCAAAAATGAGGCAAATGAATAAAATTCAGTTGAGGTGAAAACCAACATTAGACGACTAACCACACAAATGAATTTAAAAATATGGAATGTAAACTGGCGAACTTTCGTAAATAAATTTGTTCCATTTTTCTAATCTCCCTGCTGGTAGGACCAAATCAGTCTTGCCAGAAATCGCGTAACTCTCAAAATAATTTACAGAATAATACTAATAGATGTATTACTCTAGTTTCAATTCCTCTTTTCTCTTCTTTTAAAAATAATGGAAGAAGTTCTTTACAAAGTTATAATTGACAAAAAAAAAAAAAATATCTACAGTGATCTTTCCTCGACTTTTCGCGTGCTTCCACATAAAGATACCATTTAAAAACCCATGATCAAAAATGATCTGGCTTCTCACGAACCCGTCTTTATGCCAATAAAACACGCAATACGAATGTTGCCAAGGAAGTTAGGCAAGTTTCGGCAGAAATCACAGTTAGCAAGTTTTGCACCAAATTTGAACCACCTGCGGCACGTTTTAAAAGTACCTGAAGTGATCCCTGTCGCAAAAATGGGAAAAACGTGAGTTGAACATTAGGATTTTAAAAAAAGTTCACAGTTCATTTTGATAAACATTCGTGACACACCACTTATTTCAGGATGAACTTATCTGAAAGTGTCCGAACATGCGTGCATCTTTATCGTCGATATCGTAGATGACAGACAAATGGACACTCAAGAATCCCTCGGAATGCAGGCATTTCGAGCAAACGACCAGTTGAAAAGATCACAGTACTGCTGCTGCAGATTATTCCCGTGCGTAAGATGATTGTCATGAATGATAACCACTGACCAACAGTATCGGCCTTGGGAAATTTTATCACTATGTCCAGTCGTGGAGAAAGGGCATAGCAGATTGGGTACAGGTGTCACTATATCCACTTAGATATTGATAATAGAGTGTAAACTGGTCGTTTTGAAACGCATTCCCGAAATAGTTTAAGGTATCAAAATGTAATGACAAAAACCATTTGGTTGCTTCGGAAAATAGAAGATTCCCAAGGAAACATCTGAATAGACTAGAAAGAACAGAAGGAGAAAAATCATTTGATGAACCATTCAAGTGTTTGAAAAAGTAGCAGAAACAGAAATTTATTTTAGATTAAAATAAAAAATAAAAATTTGAAGCTTTCGGGCGGACCTCGTAAATCTGAATCATGTTTAGATGACAAAGTCAGCACTTGAACTAGCATCCCTCTTTCCAAACTTCCGCACTACACTAGAAGGAAGACGTTTGACCTCAATGGATTTAAATATGTACTAGACTCGCCTGTACGGTTGATCATTTGTGCAATTAAGTTCTTTAACCCCTTAACACACAATGGCGTCTATGACACGTGCATCGAATTAAAGAATTTTTGCTATTTAAATCCTTATTTAAGTCAACGTAAGAATTAATTTCAAATAAAAAAATTACTTCGACACGTTTAAATGTCTCAAGTGTCCTTTACCATCTTAAACAGATTGAAATAATAATAATAATAATAATAATAAAAACATAAGAAAGACGCAGTTCGCGTCCGCGCCGTAGATTTTTTGTGGAAACGTCGGGATAAAATCATGAAACAAGTATTTCGTATTAATATGTAATTTAATTATCAATCTCTTTAATACAATATTTACACAGAGTAGTATAATGGTAACAGAATAGATAAATCACAAGCTACATGCGAAAACTTGTGATTTATTTATGCTGTAACCATTAATTGTATTATCTTACGGTATCATAATTATATACCATTAATTGTAATAATCTGTGTAAATATTGTATTAAAGAGATTGATAATTAAATTGCATATTAATACGAAATACTTGTTTTATGATTTTATCCCGACCTTTTCACGAATAATCTACGGCGCGAACCAGAACTGCGCCTTTCAATTTCTTATTTAGAGTAGCTTTTGATGGCATCATCTGTTGACAGTATATAGAACTACACTTCGCGTATGCGCAGTAAAACATTATTTACTACAAATGCTCATATTTCCCTTAATATTCAAGCTTTAAAACAATGTTTCTTTTACGTATTGCCAAGTATTCTGTAAGTTTCGTATAATTCGAAAGAAAACTCTGCATGTTATAATAAAAAAAACATGCGGAGTTTGAAATATTCAATTTAAGTCAGCAGTGATTTTTACTTATATTCAGATAAATATTTTCATTGTCTCAATTTGGGTCCTAGTAATACTTCTCAAGCTCTTTAAAATGACACCAGAATCAACCTCCTAGCTAAACGCGTTTCCACGCTACACTTATTTATAACCTTACATAAAGCTAATTCATGACAATCACGCGCATGCGCCTACACTCGTACGATGACGTCACAGGAAAAACAAATACTATGCGACAAACTCTTACAGATATGATCTATCCGTTGTGAGATCAGCCGTTCTTTTCGCATTATTAGTCTCGTAGTTATTAGCGATTCAAATCTGGTGGTATTTTGTCACACAAGAAAGTTCGACCGAATCACTGGAACGAGCGGAAAGACGTTTTCACGTCAATACCTCAAATGGGTGGTGGCATCCAATTAAGAGGTTAAATAAAATCGTATGGCAAGGGCGAGAAACCTCCACTCTCGATGCCGAGATTTTACTTGAAACCACCATGGCCCAGAGGTCAGAAAGGCTGCATAGGTCGTTTGAGTAAAACAACGGGGAATTCTACAAAGTGACAGCACACATGGCAAAACTAAGCTTTGCGTTTATTACACCCTAGCCTCTTGAGTTATGTGTTCTACATCTGAAATTCTTCACTTCCTTCCATTATGGCAAAAAATTCTCCTCGAGCGAAAATATCATTGCGCTCACCGAACACATTTTTCATACTCGCACAAAGCAACTTTTCAGGCGAAAGAAGGGAGAAAATAAAAATGGAAAGTCGCTGAACCGCATGCACGACCTGTTTTTGCGATTTTGTTCTAAGAAAATAAAACTGATAAATTTTTGTCGCAGAAAATCGTTTCCTAATGTAATATTTTTTTTATGCGCGCAATAAAGTTATGCGTAAAAATTTTAGATTTGTTGCATGCATTTTAGCTGAAGAATGGCTTTTTCACACAAGGATACATTATATTATTTTAGCATACAGAGCGGATACCCATTACAGATTTTTGTACAGTGCGAGAAAAGATTGTGCCGCAATATAGAAATCAACATTTTTATGAGAAAAAGACTATTCCTATTGACAGCAACATGACTTCTGATCAATCATTGCTAATGGCTACTATCCACAAGCACTTTTAAATTTCTCGTATACAAGGAGAAAGTATTGTAATCGCCGACTAATTTGGCCTCCAGGTTTTGATGAACCAGGGTTGCCATATTGGTCTTTTTAAGGCCAAATTACGGAAATTTGGCCTTTTTTCAAAGCCCTTGGCCTTTGGAATTTTCCATTTGGCCTTAAATTCAATTTTGGCCTTTTTTTAGCTTTATTTCAGTTAATGACTTTTCGAACAATTTTTAATTACTTATTCTATTGTTTTTTAATAAATTTTTGATATTACACATTTCAAATGATATATAATGAGCTGCCAAACGAAATAACTCCTGAATAGAACAAGGATGTTTTAAATTTCTTTCACCTAAATTTTAGTTTAATAATGGAGCATTGAACATATGCCTATCGAGTGGGACTTGTTTTCATGAAAGATAGCCTTTTTTTCTAATATCAAATGAGGTTTTCAATCAATTTGCCAAATTTGGCCTTATTTTTAAGAAGGTTTGGCCTTATTTTGATCTGGCAACCCTGTGATGAACCTCCACGTTTTAGACCTAGACTGAGTCGGGAAAACGTACTGTCGGAATTATATGTCTATCTGTGAACACGGTAACTCAAAAATTTAGTATGTGGGCTGACACCAAAATTGTATATGTATAGGAACATTTGTTCGAAGTCGGTTACAAGGGAATCTGTCTGTTCGTCCGTGTGCATGTGAACACGATAACTCAAAAACTTTATGAGCTGGATGGACAAGAAGCTGGATGGGAATTGTAGAAATATACTGAATGTTGGACCAAATCTATCATACGGTTGACTGTTTATCGGTATGTCTATTCATGGCTATGTGAACACCATAATTCTAAAACGCAGCTAGATGCATGGTCTTGGCATCAAAACTATAGATAGGTGTCACATTTTGGACATTTTCGATCAAATGAAGTTGTTGCGAACTTCCCCACAAAAAAGGAAGAGAGGTCGACCCTGTGAGGGCCTGGGGGGAAGGACCCTCCTTCAACTTTAAACTTTCTTGTAAGTTGGCTTCTTGTTTTAAGCTAGAAAGTCAGTTCCCTCAGCGACGCTCCGGCGTAAGGCCCGGTGCACACCATCCGATTTGTGTCGTTGAGCAGTAAAATATAATAATAGTAACCCACGTGTCTCTTTGTTGCTCCAAAGGGGGCCAACTTTTCCTGAGCATAGGGCACGGTTAGAGAATTTTTAAGTAAAGGTCTCAAGTGGTCTGTTTCTTTAGACAGATTCACCTATAGTGGGACTAGGGGTGAACGCCTGCAAATTGAGGCCCAACTATTATATAAATGATATGATGAGTCTGTAATGCTTGATGAGTGCGTGATATCCTATGTCTAACATCGTCTCAATGTCGACAAGAAAATAAAACGTTTTGAATGTCAGACAGCGAGTCGTCTCGTAGAGATGAGTAAACTCTCATTTACATTATATACCAGCGGGAGTTGTCTCCCCTATACTTTCTCATATACTTCCCCAAAAAGGTGCTGTTTCCCCTCCCCCCCGCGTGGATAAAAAAAAATTCGAACCTACTGTAACCCAGAATCCAATGACTATCAGAAGGTTTTTCATTGTAGATTATAGTGATTGTAAAATATTTACGTAAAGAATCAAATTCAAAGAGATGCGTATCGATTGAATGCGTACCGATTCCACTCTTGCCGGCTCAAGGAAAAAGTGACGTAATCCTTCCGCGTGCACAGAGATTGATACCAGTACGCATGCGCATGGAGAATCGGATTAAAAAATTGAATACGCAATTTTAACGCCTCTTTTTTAACCGATTGAGATAAAAGTTGGGCACAGATCTATAATTAATGTTAGCATCCGTGATACCAAGTTTTATTTATCTAAGCCAAAGGGCTTTTGAGATATAATTTTTTTACAAGTATGCGATTATATAGACCGACAGAAAGTCAACCCTTCGACGGATTTGGCTCAAAATTTTATACGGACCTACATTCATGACGATAAAACAGTGTCTCAAATTTTATCCATTTAATTATTTAAGTTTTCGAGTTATAGCATTCACATGACCGCGGACATACAGACAGACTTCCCGTTGACGGTTCTTGTCCAAAATTTGATAGAAACCTACAAATTATGTGTAAAGACCACATACCAAATTTCATCCCCATAGCTCTAATAGTTTTTGAGTTATCGTGTTCACAGACATTTCAGACATAATTCCAAAATTGCGTTTTTCGGACTCAGGGAGGTCTAAAACGCGGAGATTCGTCAAAACCTCGAGTTCGAATTATTTGACGATTACAATACTTTCTCTTCGTATACGAGAAAGTAATAAGTTAAGAAAATATCTACTCCCGATAAGCTTGTATGAAAAGATTTTACACAAAATTCGAAAATGCGTGCTCGATTCTCTTCACCACACAAAGAAGCTAACAGAGCCATGTTTTCGAAAAGACGCGAAAGAGCGGAGGGGGGTGAGCTTGTTTTTAATAACAAAAAGCAGATCACTGGCAAAAGCCAGTGTATTCACCTCTCTCTTCTGCCTCGGCTGCTGAGCGTGTTGTGGAGTTCTGCCAGACGCAGTTCTGTTCGCAGGCGGGAAGGAGGAGTAGCTTCTCTCATCTTTTCCCGGACAGTTTCCCAGCATTCCAACGTCTGCTGGCGAGTTTAAGGCACATGGTGGTGGTGGAGGATCGACAGCAGGCGAAGACCTTTTCATCCAAGGATAGACTGCTTCGACTTTGCGGAGGGGAGGCACCCACACTGGAATGTCGCTGGAAAAGGGAAGGAATCGTTAGCTTAACCCACTAGGATCGTGCAATTTCTTGAAAATTCACACCATTCAGTGCATAGGGTTTAATTCAAGTGGATTAAAGCAGTGTTCCCGAACCTTTTTATTGCCGCGGACCGGTCAACGTTTGATAATTTTACCGCGGCCCGCTGGGGGTGGGGACGTTGATTGTTTATATTTTAGATTGTTTTGATTTAATAATTTTAATTTAATTGTATTTAAACATTAAAAAAAATTTTTAATAATTGGTTTTTTAATAAACAAATATTTAAGCATATTCAAAATAAAATACAGTTACACCAAAAAAAGAATATAAAGTGATTTAACATTTTAACTCACTAGAACGCTAAATTAATAAGAACCCTGAATTTGCTTCTTTTCAACGAGACGGTTCCATCTGGGGGTAAGAAATCGATCACAAGATTTGAAGCAAGACAGTCAAGTTGAATAAAAGCTTATAAAAATGGAAATAAGTTAATGTTCCTTGGGCGGCCCGGTACCATTTGATCCACGGACCGGTACCAGTCCGCGGCCCGGGGGTTGGGGACCACTGGATTAAAGCATCACATGAAAAGCTTTCTTTACTTCAATCAAGTAACATATGACATAAAGCAGGGCTTTTAAAAATATGGCTCGTTAACACTTAAGCGGGTGTTGCTTCTTTTAAGCTCATTTTAGTTAATTAATACAATTTGTTAAAAATCGAGTGCATTCTCTAGATATCAGAGAGTTCAATTCAGATGGATTAACCCTCTGTTTGTCGCAATGTATCTCGCAGATATAAAATCTATTCTATGATATGGTTCATCCGATTTTGATAATTTTCCCATCATAACTAGAATAATTAGTCCTAATAAAAATGTAAATGAGTATTCTGTAAGAAAAATGTAATTTGTAATGCGTGAAAAACAGATAACAGTAGCAGAATTATAGATATACAATATTACAAGCAACGGAGAATTAAAAAGCAAGTGTTTCGTGAGTACATGAAAAGCTTTCCGTACTTCAATCTACTAACATATTAGACACAGCCGGGTTTCTTAATGTACAGGTAGCGAAGATTTACGCAGGTTCTGCTTCTTTTCGGTTAACAATTGAATTAAAATTTCTCCAGAAAATCCTCCTGATTTCAGGTATTCTTAAAAAAACTTCCTAAATAACTACCTTACGTTGAATTCTTTCTATTTATCATTAACTAGCTGAACTGGCAATGCGTTGCTACTGCTAGATTTGAGAATATATATAGATTAAATGAACAAAATTGAAAGTTTCATATCAATTATTGTATTCATTTAAAATTATATATATATATATATATGTGATATTTTAATTTTTTAACTTTCCTAAATAATCTTAACGACACCTCATTTTAAATACCTTTACTTTCATCATAATAAACGCACTACAACTTTCTTTTCAAATCACGAGTTTCCGAAGGGGAAATTCCCTTTCCTGGGTACTTAAGCGTTCTGCGCATTCATTTCTACCTTTTTTCACGCCAGCATGTAAACTTTCAACAACAACGCGCCGCTCGGGCGTAAACTTTTGAATACTGGTCATGGAGCTACGTAAAAATTAAATACTTTAACTATGAAGAAATAACGTAATGCCTGAATAAAAGAAGATTTAAGCAAAAATGGTCTCTATGATCAAAATGGACTGCCTTTCACCTTTTTAAAGCCTGATCTTACATATATATATATATATATATATATATATATATATATATATATATATATATATATATATATATATATAAAAGGTAGTATCGATTTACTTGATCACTTGAATTTCCAATGAAATATATTTGCAAAAATTTGTCGTCAGCATCCGTAAATGGTAACAAAGAGCCCGTTGTATTATATATTTGTCCTTGAATCTTGAAAGTTGGCATATAATATGGGCGAGATGGTTTTTAAATGATACCAATCACACCACATGAAGTTACACACCTATTTTTTAACACAATGTTGACAAAAGATGATGATGGTGAAATATTGCAGATGATGTTTAGCTGTGAGAACAGAAAATGGTATCCAGTGTCCGAGAGTTCACAATGCTATCCACTGTACGCAGGTAATCCTTGCGCTCGACCACCTATGCGCGGTCAGTCGCTGGACATTCACTAAGCTTCCCCTTCGCGGGAGATAAAACAGGTGACGGGAATAAATCCCACAATAATTGTCAGTTATTATATTCGTTGCACCAAACGAAGTCATTTGAAAGCATGCGTTATAATTTCGTATGTTATTCAAAAAAAAATACTTCGATTGTGTTGTAATACCAGCGACCAATGAGAACAATGGCTCAAGTGGTGCTTTCAATGGTGGCAGTTTAACTTTACCATTCAAACAACACATCCCAGGTGCTTCGTTCTTGAATTTTAATGCCTTGCAATTTGTGCGAACTTTATCACACTTTCAACAACCACACCTGGATGCAAACTATATTCAATTTCCGAATTATACTGAAATGCAATACGATCAAGTTTTACCAATTGATTTAATCGATTCATTTGCATGCACAATCCATTATTGCCACGTTTTTCATTTCGATCACCATATAACAAAGATTGTCTAAATTCTCTAATTGTTACTCGACTTGCTTCATTTCGTGCTTCATGTTATTGTGATGATTCAGTAGCAGGTGACTGTGACATATGAAACATATTTCCTTCATTTCGTTGTGCTGTTTCTTCTTCTGTTTCATTTTGTTTTTCTTCTCGTTTTCTCTTGGCTGCATTTGTACGACGACCAATATTTTGTCGTTTTGGTGGCATTTTTATCAACAGCAAATGCACAAATAGGCCTAAAATCTCACCTCTGTTCAGGGTTGCCAGATCAAAATAAAGCCAAGCCGTCTTAAAAAAAAAGGCCAAATTTGAAAATTTGATTAAAGCATTCATTTCCCCCTGATTTGTTATAAGAAAATGACAATCCTTGATGAAAAGGAATCCCATTAGAATGACATATGTATAATACCTTTTTATTAAACTAAAATTTAAATAAAATAGGAAAAAAAACTCATATACAGCTTTAGAAAAAAAAAAGAAATTCTGTTATTGTCAATGCAGAATGAAATGATCGAGCGAAATATATCAATTCCTGTTAACAATAATGTTCTATATTATTTTTCAATCTGATTACAATAAATTAAAAGTTCTTTCATACTCATAGTAAATGACTAACAGTAAAAAAAAATCCCTTAATATAAAAAAACGGATTTCAGACTCATAATAGATGGCCGAGTTTCCAAAACGGGGAAAAAATGTCAAAAACGCACTACTCTTAGTTTCGACGTTATTTAAATAGAGTTGACACCCAAATCCAATATCCTGCGTCGTTCTAAATATTATTTCTGAAAGCTTTTTTTTTTCTATTCCTTAGATTTGACATTTAAACGTTTGTTAAATTGCTGGAGATAGGTATTTCAAACAATACCGCAATTGCAACGATAAATGCTTTTTCTTCCTTTTTAAAAAAAAGATCTGTAATGTGGTGTCCACTTTCCATTCCTCTATCTCCCTCTTTTTTTTAAAAAAAAAAGAAAAAGAATATTTTAAGTGGAAGTTGTCATATAAGAATTCGATCATGAAAAGAAACAGAGACAGAGAAAGCGGTTCTTATTTGCTGTGCAGAGACAAACATAGTTACCGCTAGTAGCATTCTGAGGAAAGGTGACAGAAACCTTTCTTCTGAAAGTACTTCGTTTGACAGCTCAATTGTGGGCAATTTGAAAAGTGTCATATCAATAGCTTATTTTTAAAAAATCGGAAAATTATTTATTACAAATCTTTCTAAACGTTATAAGCAAAAATAAAGCCAAAAAAGGCCAATATGGCAACCCTGACTCTGTCCCCGAGGCTGACGCGGCGCCGAAGAACAACCTTGTTTACAAAAAGCAACCTTTTGCTTAGGAAGAAGCTGCGCCAATCGTTTTCTCAACTATCGAAAACGGTAGCCAAACATTAAAATATTATTAAGCCCCTAACTTTCTTTCTAATGGTCAGATCGACGATTTCAATAGCTTTAAACCTTCCCTGGACAACAAGGATCATTTTGCAAAAAACCACGCGTAAATCGGTCCAATAGCTTTTTAGTCTATAAGACGTATACATACGAACATTGCCTTATATATATATATAAAGATTCATATCTCATTACAATATTCTATTTATGATATTTTATTTCTATCAAATTTGTAAATTTCAGGTTTCTAAAAATGGATCTTTGTAATCTATGTTTCACTCACTCCCTGTTGTGCCTGAGTTCCCAAATTCTTTACAGCTGTGTGTTCGCGAAGAGAATACAATATTTTAATATTAATTATCATTTAATCGACTAATTTTATTTTTTTGAGTCCATGTGAGAGACGCTATTAGGTAGTGAATTTGAGAAAGAAATTGATTACAAGATTCCGTAATAATTATAATAATGTAATAATACATTTAGTCCTTACCAGTGCACCCCGAGCTCAGTTCGTGCGTCGAATATTGACATTTTTACACTTATAAGCTAAAATTAACTCATTCATAGACGTTATCATTCGACACAAAAATGGCGGGTAATCCATTAACATATCAAGTGTTCTATGGGCTCTTAGTTGAATCAATACGACAACGCATTCCCACAATAGAGAGGGTCGTCTAATTAGACGGCAAAGAAAACTGCATTGTTATGGGACTAAAGACTAACCAGTGGGAGTGGCCTCCCCTAAACTTTCTCGTATACTGCTCAAAAATTTGTCATTTCCCTTCCCCCTGCGTGGATAAAAAAAAATCGAACCTACTGTAACCCAGAATGCAACGAATATCAGAAGGTTTTTCATTGTAGATTATAGTGATTGTAAAATATTTAGGTGAAGAATCATATTCAAAGAGATGCCTATGTATTAAAACTTAGCAATATTTAAGCTTTTCACTTTAACAAGCTCCGCTAATGCGAGGGCACGAGCGAAAACAAAACAGGAGATAAAACGAATCTATCACAAACTCCGTCTCAAGGACAAAGTGACATAATCCTTCCGCTTGCTACCAGTACGCATGCGCATGGAGATAAGTTTTGAAACGAATGCTTAACAAGTATGCGATTATACAGAACGACAGACAGTCAACCCGTTGACGGATTTGGCCTAAAATTTTATACGGACCTACACTCATGATGATAAAACTGTGTACCAAATTTTATCCATCTAGCTATTCCAAGTTTTTGAGTTATAGTGTTCGCATGACCGCGGACACACAGACAGGCAGACTTCCCGTAGACGGATTTTGTCCAAAATTTTATAGAAACCTACAAATTATGTGTTAAGTTCACATACCAAATTTCATCCCTGCATCTCTAATAGCTTTCGAGTTATCGTGTTCACAGACAGACATAATTCCAAAATTGTGTTTTTCGGACCCGGGGAGGTCTAAAACGTGGAGATTCGTCAAAATCTCGAGTTCGGATTTTTTGACGATTACAATACCTTCGGTTTGTATACGAGAAAGTAAAAAGGGTAAAATAACAAACATAAAAAGTTGCTATAAAAACACACTATTATTAATGTACTAGAAGGTATTATTTTATCAAAAATCTATAAGTGAAAAAAAAAATGTAAAAGCGTGAGGCGAAGAAAACAATACTAAAAGGAAATTCAGATACAATGAATATCATCAGAAAAAATATTCCGAAAAAAGTATCAAAAAATAATATATATAATGACGGTGATTAAAATTTCAATTTAATTAAGAGTACTTACATCAGCCCTTCAGGCTTTTGAGATTTTTGCTTTGACTTCCATAATTTTGATGAAAGAAATTATTTATACTTTTCAGAACGCGAATAAAAGCGTGCCTTTTAAACATCATATTTATCATGTTATTATTTGTTTCCAATTCTGGAGTCGTGACAAATGAGCGTTCTTAAATTAAAAAAAAAAAAAAAAATACAAATAAGAAAGGCGCAGTTCGGGACCGCGCAGTAGATTTTTTTGTGAAATCGTCGGGATAAAATCATAAAATAAGTGTTTCGTATTAATATATAATTTAATTTTCAATCTCTTTAATACAATATTTACACAGAGTAGTATAATGGTTACAGAATAGATAAATCACAAGTTGCGACAGACCCTTACTACATGCGATAAACTTGTGATTTATCTATTCTGTAACCATTATACTACTCTGTGTAAATATTGTATTAAAGAGATTGAAAATTAAATTACATATTAATACGAAACACTTGTTTTATGAATTTATCCCGACGATTTCACAAAAAAATCTACTGCGCGGTCCCGAACTGCGCCTCTTTTATTTTTATTTCGAGTAGCTTTTGATGGAGCCATCTGTTGACAGTATATAGAACTACATTTCGCGTATGCGCAGTAAAACATCATTTACTACAAATGCTCATATTTCCCGTAATATTCAAATTATTGAATTCAACTTTTAATACAATGTTTCTTTTACGTATTGTCAAGTATTCTGTAAGTTTCTTACAATTCGAAAGTTAACTCTGCATGTTATAATAAAAAAACTTGTGAAGTTTGAAACTTTTAATTTAATACCGATTTTTACTTATATCTTGATAAATATTCTTATTGTCTCACTTTGTGTTCTAGTAATAATCCTCAAGCTCTTTAAAATGACACCAGCATCAACCTCCTAGCTAAACGCGTTTCCACGCTACACTTATTTATAACCTTACATAAAACTAATTCATAACAATTACGCGCATGCGCCTACATTGGTACGGTGACGTCACAGGAAAAACAAATACTATGCGACAAACTCTCACAGATATGATCTATCCGTTGGGGGTCAACCATTCTTTTCGCATTATTAGTCTCGTAGTTATTAGCGATTCAGATCTGACGGTATTTTGTCGCACAAGAAAGTTCAACCGACTGTCACTGTAACGAGCGGAAAGACGTTTCCACCTCAATATGTTCACGAAATGCTTCTTCAGCTTGAAAAGGAATTGAGTAGAAAAAAGCCCTGGTATACAGCAACACAACGAACTATTTTTCAACGATGAAGACAAGTGAATAGTGGCAACTAATGGATCATTTCTGGGGTATTCATTAAAACTTATCACACTTATTTACACAATTTGGAACAAAGGAATGCTTGACCACAAAGGTAGGTCGTGGGTTTTCATCATTGAGCGGTGAATTATGAGCAAAATTGTTAAGCGAATTGCAAATATGAAATTTGTGAGCAAAATGTGCTTTTTACTTTCTCGTATACGAAGCATACAGAGAAAGTATTGTAATCGTCAAAAAATTCGAACTCGAGATTTTGACGAATCTCCACGTTTTAGACCTCCGAAAAACACAATTTTGGAATTATGTCTCTCTGTCTGTGAAAACGATAACTCAAAAACTATTAGAGCTACGGGGATGAAATTTGGTATGTGCTCTTTACACATAAAGGTTTCTATCAAATTGTGGACAAAATCCGTCAAAGGGAAGTCTGTCTGTCCACGGTCATGTGAACACTATAACTCAAAAAGTTGAATAGCTAGACTGATAAAATTCGGTACAAGGTTTTATCGTCATAAAGGTAAGTCCGTATAAAATTTTGGGCCAAATCCGTCAAAGGGTTGACTGTCTGTCGGTTTGTATAATTTACTTTGGAAAAGCGCATGCGTACTGGAAGCAATCGTCTGCGCACGCGAAAGCTATGGAGCGAATTACGTCAGTTTGTCCTTGAGTCCTGCAAGAGCGGAAAATCGGTACGCATCTCTTTGAATTTGATTCTTTACCTAGATATTTTTCAATCACTATAATGAAAAACCTTCCCATAGTCATTGGATTCTGGGTAACAGAAGGTTCGAATTTTTTTAGCCACGCGGGGTGAGGGGAAACGGCACGTTTTGGAGAAGTATACGAGGAAGTTTAGGGGAGAACACTCCCGCTGGTTTCGTTTAATAATTTTCCTTTTAATAGTTGGCTAAATGGTGAAAGATCCAAGTCAATCGGACTCGAAAAAACCCCAATTTGCTGTAAAATTACACCAGAAGTATTGTACTACTAAGAAGGTACAGCTGGATCTAAGCGGGCAGCGACACTGATATTAATCAATTTCAATCTCACATTATCAGCAAAGTATCAGAAAATTAAAAGATCATTCCACTTTGAATGCTGTTATCAATCAAATGATATGTTGGGTATTCACCCGATATGATATTCAAGGTTACCCCATCAGAACCAGGGCCGTCTTAACAAATTAGAGCGACCTGGACTAGAGATATTTGGCGTCCCATCGGAACCGTAACTAGTAATTTGACCGCCTATGGCCAAAAGAAAATACCTACCAAATAAAATAACTAAGGAGCAAGAAAGGAAGAAAAAAAGGTACTTGTTCTCTGATTAACGTCTTAAAATTTGGTAAATTGAAACTTTTTACTTTCTCATGCAAAGAGAAAGTATTGTAATCGTCAAAAAATTCGAACTCGAGATTTTGAGGAATCTCCACGTTTTAGACCTCCCGAGTCCGAAAAACACAATTTCCGAATTATGCCTGTCTGTCTGTGGACACGACAACTCGAAAACTATTAGAGCTGCGGGGATGAAATTTGGTATGTAATCTTTGAACATAATTTGTAGGTTTCTATCAAATTTTGGACAAAATCCGTCTAAGGGAAGTCTGTCTGTCTGTATGTCCGTGTTAATGTGAACACGATAGCTCACAAACTTGAATAGCTAGGTGGATAAAATTTGGTACACATTTTTATCATCAGGAATGTAGGTCCGTATAAAATTTTAGGCCAAATCCGTCACAGGCTTGACTGTCTGTCCGTCTGTATAATCGCATACTTTTGATCGCAATAACTTCTTAACAAAATTACTTAGATAAATAAAATTTTGCATGTGATCTTCTAATCTTAATTGTAGATTTGTGTCTAATTTTTGTGTTAATCGTTTAAAAAACGGCGTGCGTTCAATTCGCATTTTCGCTGACTTTAATATTTTACGACGCAAAAAAAAAAAAAAAGGGAAGACTGAACCTTGCTCACTGCCAAATTGTACCCACGCTCTTTAGCTGAAGACATTGACGTCTCGCTCATTTTTACCCCACTGCGTTAGGGACGCTTGTTCGTATTAGTGCCTTCTTGCTTATTTTTTTTCTCTACATATGTTAGGGAGTATACGAGAAAGTTTTTGGGAGACCATTCCCGCTGGTTAACTGAATAATAGATTTTCTCGCTTCAAAACGTTTCCTGAATCGAAAATTTAATTAGCAAAACGAAGCAAAAACTATTAGATAATTATTTTTGTCTATTATTTTATTATCTGTGATTAATTATTTTCATATCTCTGAGTCATAATTTAAGTTTAATGGGTGCATTCTTTGGGAATATTGTTCAGCAACAGATTCCGAGACCATCACTTTTGGACGATTTTACACCGGAAAGGGGTGTCAGGCAATGAGTCATATGACCGCATTTCCGGAGTTCTTTGTTAGATCACGCTCAGTAAAATGTAAACATCACCCTTCCATTCTTCAGTTTCCCCCTATTTTGATAAAAAATAACTCCGCCCAGAGCATGCGCAAAAGCGCAGAGGGTTTCCGAATCCGTTGCTAAACAATACCAGCAGTGCGAAATCATAGCTTATCATGCTGTCATGTCAATCATCATCATCACGCTTTGATTCAAGGAATAAAACGACGTTGAAATGTTAGCTACATATCTATTTTGACAGCGAACGACTGTATTCAATGACGTCAGATACTTCGATCCGGTTATGCGATCTTTACTGATAGTAAAGCAAATGTTATGAAAGTTTACCGAAAGTAAACAAAAATTATCCATTTAGGAGATGCGGAAGAGTTTAACAAATGTTATAATAATAATTTAAATTTTCTAAAGAACGAAAAGTTTTAATACTGTAACATCTTTTACTGATAATGACTTATAAGCAGTAGTTCATTATTTCATTTCAATAACTAGTTCATTTCCAGTTTCAAATGTGATATTTATTTAAATTTCGCATCTGAGCTGCAATCATACTGAAATTAAATAAAGTGCATTCAACATAAGTAGTCAATCCATGCTCATAAGACATTCGGCGAATGCGCTGCCCCAATTTAATTTTGGAATTCTCTGCGCATCTCACAGGAGGGAAAAGAGAGTGACGTCATAGCATACCGTAAGATGGCATGCAGCAAGATATAAGGTAACACCAGGTATCAGTAATACGCGCAGTTACGGTTTGTCAGCAACTGTGACGCCGCACGAATTCTCTCCAATGTATTTCAGTCACGTGACAAATGGATACCTATCCAACTAATATCCACCCCATCCCCCTTTCATTAAGCTTTCAAAAGACACTAATTAAATGCAAGAATTTTTCTCCACCAAAAAATATTTTAAGTTTTGGAAATGATTAATCATAATAATTAATTTGGAACAGTGGCGAATCCAAGGGGGTGCTACGGGGCTGCAGCCTCCCTCCGCCAGAGTTAGACCAGAATTCTTGATTTTATTTAAAATCACTACGGCTGTTTGTTCTTAATCTCCCTTTTAAAAAATTATTAAATTATCGAAAGTATTCTGTTGTTCTTTATGATTGTTATTGTCAGGTGAATAAAGTCTGAAAGGATAAAATGTTTTGGTTTACATAAGCCATGAGGTTTGACATTCGTCAACGATACAAAATTTTTTATGATCTCAGCCCCCCGAACCAAATCCTGGATTCTTCCACTGATTTAGAATGATAAACATTTGACAAAATATTTCACTAAGCAGACAGGGAAGGGGGTTATTAAACTACACGCCAGATTTCAACCGGTAGAAGCCAAATATTTTGGTCAGTTACTCTAGTGCATAAAGCAATTATAATAAATGGAACTTGACAAAATGCAATCGTAACTTCATTCGAAAAATTTAACGAAGAAAAAAGGTAGTATTCTGTCTAACTTGATATTCGAAACATTTTTTTTAATGAAAATTTCGCAAGAATTAAAAAATCTTTCACCCAAATATTTTTGCGTTCAACGGTCTACAATAATCTTTTTTTAAAAAATAACTTCCTTTCAGAAATAACTTCCAGTCTTTTATGAAAGATAAAAGAAAAACACGACTATACTTCATGCAAACAAGTAGATGTTTTCTCAGTGTACCAGAGGGCAAAACCGCAATTTCAAAATTTAATCCCTGAATAAAAACTGACGATGCATAAATAACGGCACTAAAGATATTCCCATAAATATAGTAAACCTGTAATTTATTAAAAGGATTTTCAAACAAAAAGAAATCCAATCGAAATATTCATGAAGAGATGAACTAGAAAAACTGCTTTAGATTCAATTTTCGTATATTAATTCAAAAGTGATTATTTCTATAAGATCAGAATATTTAAACCACCACAGTTTAATAGAAATATTGTGAACAATTCAAAAAAACGTTTATAGTGCACCGAAGAAAGACGGCTATAATACAATTGATCAATATTCAAATTACTTTAAATAAAACTGCAGTTTTTCAAATGATAAGAAACCATTTAATTTAATTTTTATATAAGTAAAAATAATCGTTTGGTATTTCATTATTTATTGCATTTATAATATATCTGTTTATAACTTATCTTAATGAAACATTATTTAATTCTATTTTATTATACGTATAGGTTTTTCAGAATTGATTTTAAACAAAAATAAAATATCTATAGTTTAACGCCGTAGAACACTGAATACTAGTTGCATTCCTAACTCACTTGAAATTAAAGTTTGAGTGAAACTTGTTAGGAAATGCTGCTCAAAATTAAAAAAAAAAAAGTTCTTTTGTGTTTTCTTCAAAACTTTCATCCTATTTTAGAGTCGAAAACTGTCAAAATATTCGGGAAATACTTTTTGGAACAAAATTCATTCTTATTTCGCAGAATGATTTTGCAAATTAATCGAGTTAATTAGTATTATAAACATTTTGGCTGGGATTATTTTATAAGTAACATACGAGCACGAATCGATCCCATTCCCTAAAAAAAAAAAGCCACGCAGTTTGTAAAATTAGAAGCTTTCTGAAGAGAATATTTTTGGCAGAAGCTGCGCCATACACCATTCATTCTGCAACTGTTTCCTTTTCCAATTGCAAATTTTATACTTCCACGTGGTTAAGGATGGGAAAAACCTACCGGTTTAAACCGAAAAAGTGTTTTTTGTTTCGGTTAACCGGTTTTTTCAGTTATTTCTTTGCCCCGGTTTAAACAGGTTATTTTTTTAAATCCAAAAACCGGGGAGAAAAAACGGCAAAATCAGCTATCAAAAGATAAGCTCGATTTTAGGTTCGAGTTATGAAATTTTAAATTTCATCATCTTAGACCAATAAACGGCCACCGCTTCCTCGAGGCGGACATTGAGATGGTCAAGCTTTCATAACTCGATTAGTTTTGGTCGCAGAAAAGTGGAACATTTTGTTTAAAATTTCAGTGTGCCAAAAATATTTTAATAAATACGATTAAAAGGAGCGGACTGCAAAATAATTTAGATATAGTTTTTAAAAAAAATTATTATACATATAGACGCAAACAACACAAAATACGATTATTTACGTCTGCACTCTAATTTCTTTTTTTTATTTGTCTACAATACTTAATACAATTCTTAAAACTTTGTCTATAATACTTACTTATTGTATTGATTACTCATAAATTATTATTACTTATTGAATTAATTACTTATTTATACTCATTAATTAATTATTGTATTAATACTTACTTACTATATATTATTATTAATAAAAGAAATTCTGTCCACAAACGTTGATTAAAAAAAAAAACAGAAAACCGGTATTTTTCAAAAACCGGTTATTTTGAGCAATTTCAACCACCATGTTAAACCGGAGGCGGAAAAACCGGTTTAACTGAAACCGGTGGGGTTTTTTTTTGCAATAACAGCCATCCCTACATGTGATTGCAATTGTAATCAAATATTACATAACTGGTCACAACAGTACAACATAATAATTTTTAGATACGCCAAAACCGTAAAATTTTTTGTAGCTTCTTTGCACCTTATAGTTACAATAAATTCCAATTGTATTTTTTATCTCTTCTGTTAAATTCTATTGGATTAACAGATCGCAGGAATTCACCGTTTCGAGATGTCGGTATTACATCGACTGGCGAAATGTATAATTGTAATTGTTCTACATTTGGAAGATAAGCAGCATGGTGCAACAGAGGAGTGGATTGTGCCGATACCAGAGAAAAAGAAAAAGAAAAAACAAAGGCTGCATCTCCTCGTGTCTTCTCGCAACGGAAGACAACAAGAAATCGTGACAATCAAAATATTTCTGGGATAGCATCGGGTCCAAGGTCAGCACTTCCATTTTTTCGAGTTCTTATCGTATTCCCATCGCTTCGTCTTCTTACTTTTTTCCCGCTCCGCATCTGGGCATCTTGCCAGATCAAGGAAACAATCGAAGTTCTCTTTTCTGGCAGATGTTTGTGTAAATAATGCATCGCATCTGACGGTACAGTCACAGTGAAGGCTTTCCGTGATAGGTCCTATTCCTTTTTGTGACAAATCTTATTCAATTTACATCATACAAATACAGTGGACTCCCATAAAACGTGAATTCGTTTCCCGCGACGAAAAAAATTGCGACGAGCACTCATACAGCGCGATAAACAGTCCAGTATCAAGCGTAAGATAAAGTTAACATTTTTTTGTTTAGAAAAGCAATTGTAAACCCTTACCTGCGTATATATGTGGGAAGAGGGTGGGAGGTTAAATCCCAAACCCCGCCTACAGATAAAAATGCTTCATCTAAGGAACACTCTAGGAGAAATGTACCAAAGATAAAGAAAGGGAAACAGTAGATGAAACTAAAGTATTTATTATTAGAACAGCATAATATGAAGAGAAAAACGTATGTACACAGGTATTATTTACATTTTAGACGAGATGGATTTAGGGTTTGTTACTTACTTAAAGTATCAACTTACACCTCGTTAAAAGATTTAGTTAGTTATAGCCATCGCCGCCGTGCTAACAGGGAAAAGACCCCGTAGCTGCCTAAGCCCACCAATCCTACCGCATGACCGTTCTTCTTGATTTCAAAAAGTCATCTACCCAGGATTCAAACATTACACTCAATTTTTTTACGGAGAGCTTACACCCACGCATGACGTGATTAGCACGAAGAGACCGCGTGATCCTTATCTTCCGATATCTTTCCGCTGACACAAAAATTATTCAAATGAGCTTGTTCGGAAGGCGAGAAATATTATTAGGAAGGAATTAAACTTACGCTTTTAAGCTAGACGGGAAAAATGCAATTCCTACATATATGAACATGGAGGCTGACAGTTTCAACCAGCGGGAGTGGTCTCCCCTAAACTTTCTCGTATACTTCCCCAAGAAGGTGCTGTCCCCCCCCCGCGTGGATAAAAAAATTCGAACCTACTATAACCCAGAA
>BGPR01012216.1:30066-45761 GCA_013235015.1 Araneus ventricosus
TCCGCGTGCACAGAGATTGATACCAGTACGCATGCGCATGGAGAATCGGATTAAAAAAATTGAATACGCAATTTTAACGCCTCTTTTTTAACCGATTGAGATAAAAGTTGGGCACAGATCTATTATTAATGTTAGCATCCGTGATACCAAGTTTTATTTATCTAAGCCAAAGGGCTTTTGAGATATAATTTTTACAAGTATGCGATTATATAGACCGACAGAAAGTCAACCCTTCCATGGATTTGGCTCAAAATTTTATACGGACCTACATTCATGACGATAAAACTGTGCATCATATTTTATCCATCTAACTATTCAAGTTTTCGAGTTATAGTATTCGCATGACCGCGGACATACAGACAGACTTCCCGCTGACGGATCTTGTAAAAAATTTGACAGAAACCTACAAATTATGTGTAAAGACCACATACCAAATTTCATCCCCATAGCTCTAATAGTTTTCGAGTTATCGTGTTCACAGACACACATAATTCCCAAATTGTGTTTTTCGGACTCAGGGAGGTCTAAAACGTGGAGATTCGTCAAAATCTCGAGTTCGAATTTTTTGACGATTACAATACTTTCTCTTTGTATACTTCGTATACGAGAAAGTAAAAACTATAGTCTCATTAGCAATATGCGCAGTTACAAATTAGAAACATATCTGAACTTGCATGAACTCATCTGCTAACGTATGTCTCCCATAACGTGATTTCCTATTACACGGAACGTATACCCAGCGTTGTTGTTTACTTACGCCCACGAATAATCCGAGTACTACGATCAACAATTAGAATGCAATGTTAGAAATTTTATACACGATCTACTATTTTTACTTTCTCGTATACGAAGTATACAAAGAGAAAGTATTGTAATCGTCAAAAAATTCGAACTCGAGATTTTGACGAATCTCCACGTTTTAGACCTCCCCGAGTCCGAAAAACAGAATTTTGTCTGTCTGTGAACACGATAACTCGAAAACTATTAGAGCTACGGAGATGAAATTTGAGATGTGATCTTGAAACATAATTTGTAGGTTTCTAGCAACCTTTGGACAAAATCCGTCCACGGGAAGTCTATCCGTCCACCTTCATGTGAAAATTATAACTCAAAAATTTGGATAGTTAGATGGATAAAACGTGGTACAGTTTTATCACCAGGAATGTAGGTCCGTATAAAAGTTTGGGCTAAATTCGTTAAAGTTTGGGCTATATCCACGACGTTATTCGGTATTCTGAAAGCCGCACATAACGTGAAAATATCGTAATACTATTGTAGGAGGAATAAATTGTAAAAATATTGCAGGAGGAGAAGTTGTAGGAGATAATAAATATCCCTCATACAGCCTCCCTGTTAGCAAAAGATATTGCACGATATATCCACGACGTTATTCGGTATTCTGAATGTCGTACATAACGTGAAAATATCGTAATAATATTGTAGAGCATCTTGAGCTACTAGGGCTGACTTAGGAAATATAGCATTGCGTAACAAGCATTAAGATGCTTTAAAAATTCGCTGTGTTCAAGATTGTGACGGGTTTTTCCAGTAAATTATCACAAAAAGCGAATTCTAAGGTATTTAAAAAACACTGCAACTCAATCAAAACGTCCTCGGCAGATGAAAAGGATGCAATTTTTTAAGCCAATTCAATTAGCAATTGTACTCCCATTATCAGAAATTTATAGTTCCAGTCACTTTTACCTCAATTAACGATGGTATCCTCTTTTTTGCCATTTTCTACGGATTCCATCACCAAAATGGCACTTAAGATCTTCCTTTTATCTCGGCAAATAGCTAAGATAACTGCAAAGAGGGTCGTAACATTAAATCAGCAAAGCAGAAGGGTGGAAAAGGAACAGTAATACGTGGCATTTTATCGATTTTTTAGACATTTTTTTTGCAACAGTGGTTTCCTTTTTTTCTCCTTTACAAATAAGTTTAATTAGCCCCGTCCGTCGAATACTGAAGAACGCGCGCCAGAAATCGCGAGATAACGAACGTCAAGTTCCTCCGCTAGGGTCTGCTCTGAAGATGAAAGACAGATAGTTCTTTACCCTGATATAGGTCAGACTGCTCCCGCCACGCCTCACGTGCGCACCAATGTGACGATACGCGACAGAGCACGTTCTAGACCACAAATGCTGTATGACCTGCATCGAACACGCCTCTCTCAAATTTGCACATCAGCAACTTCACAGCATGAAAATCCCCTCTCTTTAAAATACCTTAAAGCAGATTTCAAACCAAAAAATAAATATTTTTTATGATCTGTGATATAATTATCGTGATTTCAGAAATACTCGCGGACGCGAAAGAAAAGATTGCGAAAAGCCATTTTGCCTGTTAATTAAAAAAGTAAGACGTGTTGTATTCACGACGAAATTGCGACTTATTCCCCTTAATTTACGTTACAAATCTTCATAGTTAGATTAAAAGTTGAAATTTAATCCAATTAAAAGGCAAATCCTTAAAACAAATATCAAATTATAAAGCAATCATTTCTTTATATGAATTCGCGAAAAAAAAAAAAAAAAAACGTTGAAAAGTCAAAAGAAATGAAACAATACACAAGTTATCGAATTTTGATTGTTCTCTTTTAAAAAAACGTTTCTCTGGAGCGCAAAAACATGGCATGTCTCCTAACACTAATACAATGTTTTATGGTTGGTTAATACTCTTACTCTTTCTATTTAACATGTTGTTTATTGGCTGGAATACTGCCTGATTTGGCCCTTCGATAACTGTTAACTCTCTGTGAAAATTAATTGCTCATAATTAATCACAACACAAAAAAATAAAGCGGACTGTACTCTTCATCATCTTATTCTACTCTCTCCTTTTTTGCAACGCTCAAGGCGTCACTTGTACATCTACTCTGGCGACAGCAGCGCCTTTTTTCAACTGTGGGCAGACGTCGCACACAACACTACCTGTAAATTGTGCCATGCGGGATGCAAATGCTCAAAAAGCTTAGCCCTAGGGCTACCACATTTGGCACGTAGTTACTTCTTGGATAGTAAGTGCTCACTAAGAAAAGTTTTTCAAAATTTTAATTAAATTTTCAATTAATTAAAAATTAATCGGAATTTTAATGCTTTCTCCAGAGCATATAATCAATCGCACATAAACCATTTTTATACCACTTTAAACTTCAAAAATGTAGCTTTTCAGTTACGCCAATTTTATTTCCCTGCAATTTAGTTTTACCAAATTTCTCAAAATTAGTTTAAACAAAATTTCGTAACAATGCTTTTCCTTTATATAACCGCGTGAAACAGAATAGCAAGAATGTGAATTTTTCAATAGCTCTCATGCGACTACACAAAAATAAATATTATACTTTTCGGTTTGGTTCTAACTAATGATGTAACATTTTTCAAACACTGAGGGGTTTTTTTTCAACAGGCTGGTAGTCATTCTGTAAATCGCATGATGTAAAAATCGGTACACACAGAATGCAACGGCTGACACAATCAAGCCTAAAACATTATCATGCCACGATGTTTCGGATTAGAGGTTCGGATCTTTGCTTTTATCAATATTGTTTCGAACCTATCTAATTTTGACTCCTGGCAATTAAATAGTTATCACGAAGCCTGTTCATTGAATTCTCCTCACTCAATAGTTAAAATATTTTTTAAAATTTATTTTTCCAGCTGTGCTTCTCAACTAGTGCAACGGAGGACGACTGCCGTAATGATATTTACAAGCTAACCCGAGGGCTAATATTATTGAATATTTATTAAATATACATACAGATGAACAAAAAATTGTGCTTCCGCAGAATTTAAGCTGCAAACTCAACAGTTTCTTTGAACCAAATATTAGTCTTAATAAACGTCAGCAGAAAGCATTGTTGGTTTTCATCCATGATATTTTTTTTTTACCAACCCCCCCCCCCGCCGCTCCTTTCTTCTTCCTCTTAAATCTAGCTTCGCCAAGTCAAACTACATAGAGATGTGCGAAAGAGAAACAAAAGGGTATGATATAGATCAGGGGCTTCCAACCTTTTTTCCCTCACGTACCCCTTGATTCTTCTTTTTTCGTTTTCGCGTACCCCTTACTATCATATCCAACCCCCCTTCCCAACTATCCGTCTCTACAAAGAAGTTTTTGTCAATAATGTTAAGGTTAGCTTAAAAGTGAAATGACTCGAATTAATAACATTTGCAGAACTTATTTTTGATTTGACATTTTATTCCATTTGTACACGAAGTATACAAAGAGAAAGTATTGTAATCTTCAAAAAATCCGAACTCGAGATTATGACGAATCTCCACGTTGTAGACCTCCCCGAGTCCGAAAAACACAATTTTGGAATTATGTCTGTCTGTCTGTCTGTGAACACCATAACTAGAAAACAATTAGAGCTACGGGAATGAAATTTGGCATGTGATCTTGACACATAATTTGTAGGTTTCTATCAAATTTTGGACGAAATCCGTCTACAGGAAGTCTGCCTGTCCGCGGTCATGTGAACATTATAACTCAAAATACTAGATGGAAAAAATTTGGTACACAGTTTTATCGTCATGAATGTACGTCCGTATAAAATTTTGGGCCAAATCCGTCAAACAGATGTTCAAATTTCATATTTGGCTCAAAATACACATTGTGACTGTGTGTTGGCGAGCGTTTCGCTTATTTTACTTAAGTTAGTATGGTTGGCGTTTGACCTTGGCGGTCTACGAAGGAAATTGTAGCGAGCCGTACTTCGGAAATTATGGCAACCCCTGAATCGAAACCTCGTTCTGACCTTCTCCAGATGGAAGGTATGGTGAAATCTTGCGTGATATCTGTAGTAAGATTTCTTACTCAAAAATGTTAAATAAAATTGTGGTACCTCAGCGCGCGTAAAAATTGAGAACATACGAAATTTGCTTTGCAAAATATTAAGTTTTTAGGAATTCATGAATTTGATATGTTTCATTGTAAACCACCATTCATAATTTTTTTCTCAAAATAACCAGGCCTTGGGTAAATACCCCAAGAATATTTACCTACGCACTGGGTGTTTACCCACCCCACATACTGGTCGTATGCGAGAAAGTTTCGGGGAGGCCACTCCCGCTGGCTTGTTTTCGCGTACCCCTTACTATCATATCCACCTCCCCCCACCACCACCACCATCCGTCTCTGCAAAGAAGTTAATGTCAATAATGTTAAGGTTAGCTTAAAAGTGAAATGACTCGAATTAATAACATTTGCAGAACTTATTTCTGATTTGACATTTTATTCCATTTTTACTTTCTCGTATACGAAGTATACAAAGAGAAAGTATTGTAATCGTCAAAAAATTCGAACTCGAGATTTTGACGAATCTCCACGTTTTAGTCCTCCCTGAGTCCGAAAAACACAATTTTCGAATTATGTCTGTCTGTGTGTATGTCTGTGAACACGATAACTCGAAAACTATTAGAGCTACGGGGATGAAATTTGGTGTGTGGTCTTTAAACATAATTTGTAGGTTTCTATCAACTTTTGGACAAAATCCGTCAACGGGATGTCTGTCTGTCTGTATGTTCGAGGTCATGTGAACCCTATAACTCAAAAACTTGAAAAGCTATATGGATAAAATTTTATACACAGTTTTAACGTCATGAATGTAGGTCCGTATAAAAGTTTGGGCCAAATCCGTGAACGGGTTGACTGTCTGTCGGTCTGTATAATCGTATACTTGTAAAAATTATATCTCCTAAACCCTTTGGCTTAGATAAATAAAAATTGATATGGCGTTTGCTAATATTAATTATAGATCTGCTCTCAAATTTCGTTTCAATCCGTTGAAAAAAAGGTGTTCAAATTGCATATTTGGTTCAAAATTGTGTGTTGGCGAGCGTTTCGCTTAATTTACTCAAGTTAGTATAGTTGGCTTTTGAACTTGGCGGTCTACGAAATTGTAGCTTCGAACGCGCTTCGTTTTTTCCCTTTTGGTTCTTTTTTCTCCTTTTTGGCGAATTCTGATCCTGCTCGGATTATTTTATTTCCGTTTTATTGTTTCAACGTGTGCTGTACAAAACTTGTTGCGTTCTGGGAATAGGGCAGATTCGAGATTTTTATCCGAGCTCGTTTGCAGGGAACTGACTTAATTTCGCTTATTATTTTTTTTTATCTCCACTGCGCTAGGGGATTTAGCTTATTTTTTGTTCCTACATGTGTTAGGAGTATACGAGAAAGTTTAGGGAGACCACTGCTGCTGGTTACAAAAGTATTAGTTCAACGCCAAAGTAAATGAAATCAGCATTGCAATTATTTCGTTTTAACGTATAAGAATAGCTAAAAATTACACAAAAAATAGTAATAATTAACTATTCAAGTCGTATAGTTATTAAATACCAAGTATTCACTTGGAGAAACAAAATTCTCTAACTTTTTAAATCCCTTATGTTTTCTTGTTTCCACCATAAGCAACTTTTATTTCGCGTACAACCAGGGGTACGCGTACCACAGGTTCGGAAACTCTGATATAGATTAATGGAAAAAACAGTAAACAACAGAATGAGCTGCAGAAGATTATCGCAAAACACTTCAAACAACTGCTGAGGGAAATAAGCTGAATAAAAATAATTTTTAAAAGCAAACTTTTATTAATGTACTAAAAGGTAGAATATTTGTTTAATTTTAATTATGTTCTACTTTTTAGTCTTTAATTTATAATTCATTATTGTGAATATAATGGAATCTTGAAATTTTTTCCTTAAATTCGCTACTAAGTGGCGTCACGTGTATAGAATAAATATTTAATTAATCAATTAACTGATAATTAAGCTCTGAAATATTATAATAGTGTATTGTCACCGAGAATACACGTGCACAAAATTTCAAAACTTAAAAACAACAGAAAGTGAGTGAGAAATTGATTACAAAACTTCATCTTTACAAACATGAAGCAATTCAAGTTAAATAAAAATGTATTAAAAATACAATAATTCCTTTTCGATCATACATTTTTAAAAAAGTATAGATGAGAGTCTTCTATGTACGGAAGACATATCTGTTAAGAAGGGAAGGCACCTTATTTTGCATTCGGTTCTAAGTGAAAGTAATGTCGTCAGATGAAATGTGACAGTTAGAGATGTTGTTCGCCAAGAAGTGGAGGTTTATAGTATTTTAAAAAAAGAAACCAAACTTTTTTGGCAAAATAAGCTTTTGAATGAAGTTGGAGATCAGCTCCACTAATAATCCAGCCTAAAAATTGGAGGTTTCTATGACAATATTTAGATTTGTTTTCTATCTAGCATTTATAACCGAGTCATCTAAAAACATTTTTTTGTTATGATTTTGAAAATACAAATATCACTACTTTAAAAAAAAAAAATTTTGATTTTTCTGAAGATAAAACAATGCAACTGCGAGAAACCAGACATTGCTAACGATGGACTTTATAAAGCATTATTGATTTATCATCTACCGGTCTTTTAGCTTTTATTTGTGCGAAATACAAAGAATTCTTGTTGATTTACGATGTGGTGTTATATTTGAGACGATTTTTAAGCGAAGCTTTTCGATTTGTCAGAGAGGCCTTTTAAAAACATTTCAAAATTATTTGGTGAATTATTTTGAACATTAAATGTCAACGATGTCGCATTTTAATTTTTTCCGCTATTATTAATTTGAACTGTAGCAACGAGAAAATCAAGAAAGTAAGGTTCTTAACTTGCCTATAAGCTCTTAACTGATGTTTTTGAAGTATGTACATTTTAATATTTTTTAAAATTCGTAAATTTCTTGATTGATTGATGAATGGCCTTTATACGTGTATAAGCAGAATATATAAATAATTTTTATTTTCATTCTATTGAAGAAACTGTGGGGAAAAAAAGTTAAAAATTCATTAGAAGCAAAAACAAATTCCTGCATAAATTTACCAACAAAAGGGATTTTAAAATGGTTGTATGTTTAAAATTATGATAGATTAAAAATGTCAAGAACAGTTCTATAAATACCATTCAACGAAACATTTCATTTCACCAAGAGAGAAATTATTTCTTTTTAAAATAATAGATACAGATTACTAATTGCACGTCAGATGTTGAAAGGGAACTAGAAACTGTTAACTATTTCATACTTAAAAAATTTAAAACCAACAGCAACACGCCATAAACATATTTAATTGTTCGATTTTAATGCAACACACTACGGTTCAAATTTTATTTAAATGTCTTCACATATTCACTTTCATAAAATAAATCACTCAAGTATTACAATTCCTCATTAATTTCAAATAAATTATTTATTAAGTTTTATAACATTAATTTAATTATGCCTCTTCTTTAATTGTATTTTTATAACGTAGAATTATTATTTGTTTTTTTAAAAATTCATTCGAGTTAAAAAAAAAGATTCATTATAACAAAAAAAGAACAATTTTAGATGAACTAGACAATTACAAAAGCTTAACTACTGATATACACAAAACCTTACAATATAGAAAAAGTTTTAAAAGAACAATCCCAATAGAATAGAGGTAATGCAGAAATATTTACGATTTTTAACAGAATGGATATTTGGCACATATTTTATCCAAACGATTCTTTATCCGACAAGGTGAATTGATGGATAAACAAACATTCCAACTCGGTTCAAACGCGGGCGAATATAAGAACACTCCGTCATTCTTAAAAGTTCATCGTACTGACGCGAAGTGAATGGAGATTTTTGAGATGAAAATCGTTTGCGAGTAAAGATAGAACAGAAACCGATGGATATGTCACTCTGGGTGAAGTCTTTTAGGGAAATTTTTATAGGCAGAAACGCCGCGCCTTGGGAGCTTTCCATTTTCATTCTAGAAGCAATTTTTCCTTCTTTTGAAGAGTCACTGCCTCCACTCCAAGTTCTTAAACATCAAGGGAGATGGCTGGTTCTGGTTATGGAGGAAATATGTCATCCTCTCTCGAAACTTCGAAGAGCTGTTTTCCGAGAAGATCGAATATAACTATACGTGAGTAGTTCCGGGAAAGTTTGACTCGATGTTACTACACAGCGTAACCATTTCAGCTGAAAATTTTATTTTCTTTCTTACATGGAACATAAAAGTTTGAGAAAGTTGAAGTGAAAGCAAAGGAAGTCGTTTATAATTCTGATTGCTTTTTATTTTTAAAATCTAGGAATTTTCGCAGTTATTTATAACATATGGAATTTATGTTTTGAACTTCATAGTATTCAGATTAAAACAAATAGACAAATGAAATGCATGTTAAACCAAGAATTTATATCAGCTTTATAAAATGAACGCAAAAAACTGAAGCAATTGAAGCTAAGAATAGGAATTATTTCAGAATAGAAATAATAATAAAAAAAAGTAGAAATATTGTTCAAAATTTCAATCTATATTCGTTAAAAGATGAATGAAAACATTCTTATGGCAGTGAAGTAATTAGTCAGTTCTATATATTGAGATTTTATGATCAAGTTTTTACTTAACGATATAAAGTTTCCTTGATATCAAAATAATAAAATAACAAATATGGTTTTTCCTTATAAATAAAGAACATATTGAAACCATGCACAACTAGTTAAACAAAGAATCAACAATCAAAAATTCCGGCTGCAGCAAATTGCGGGAATTTCCTCAATATAATTTTTTTTCATATAACGGTAAAAAAAATGGATACCCATAAAAATATTTCAGACGATATTCTTATACGTTCCAATCTTTGGAAAAATGAGTTAAAACACTTATAGCAAAAGGAAGGAAGGTTAAAACACTTTCCAAAAATTTTCATTTTTAGAAAGAACATAAACTTAATTAATCACAATCGTATTTTTCATTATTTACTTTTACTATTATTATCCATTTATTTTCTTATATCTCTGTAGTCGAACAGTTTTTTTTTTTACCACTGCGTTGAATGTTGAAAACAGCGCCTTTCTGACAAACTATTATAGCTATCATTATATTTATCGTTTGTATGTATTACAGAACGTGATATGAAATGAAAAATAAGTGAAAATAACGTCTGAGAATTTGTTTTTAAGCCACTTGTCAGAGCCGGCCCGAACAAAAGCGGGGCCTTGAAGCAAGTTTCTTACACCAAAATAATTTATTGCTTTTTGCTATTTAGTGCATCGTGCTATTTTGTGTTAATAGAACTAAATGAATGCATTTAAATGATAAATAATTAAATTATTTTTATAAAGTTCATATTTCAATCACAAAAAATCGTTAATAAATCAATTAACAAGCATAATTCTTTCATGAATACATTTTTGGTCTGCTAGTTGTTAGATTAAGTTCACAATATGTGATTTTTTTCCCATTTTTTTTTTTACATGTGCAACAGCAAATTCGTTATATCATTACGATTAACTTTTTTTGGTAAAAAAGGATTCGATAGATAAAATGGCTGAGCAAATCAACATTTTTTCATTAATGCTAGATCTCAAGCAATTTTCTATTGTTCTTAACCTGGTGAAAGATCTTTCTGCAGATGCGACGGCAATTGTTAAGGTCAATACAATTTTAGAACAGAATAACAATACATTTTTATATAGCCAATTACAATTTTAGAACAGAACAGAGTCAATACAATTTTAGAAATTTGGATACAACTGAAATAAATTATTTTTAAATAAATATTATAATACTTGTAATATTGTGCCCTAAAGGTGAAACGTGATGAAAAATTTTGATTTCGTTCAATAAATCAATGCAATTCATTTTCGTTTTGCAAAATCTCTCAGCGGAGCGGGGCCCTGAGAAACGCGAGGCCTTGTGCTCTCGCACCGTTCGAAACCCTCTCTGGCCGGCCCTGCCACTTGTAAGCAAGAATCGGAATGAGATTAGAAATAATAATAATGAACAATGAACTATGTAAACTATTCTATTAAGTTCTCTAATAATAAACTATTATATCTAAATTCTGCTAATTATTTTTTTACAGATCAACGCAAGTCTGTGCAAATAAAGACTGCAGTATTTGGGATGTGGCGCTGATGGCCCTATCTTTTAAGTAACCTAAGGCAAAGCCATTCATATAGAGATAAAATAAATAGAAGCACGTTCACTATTCTCAGAGAGAACATAACTTCCCATGAGGTAATGAGATCTTTGCAAAGTTACACACAAGGTTCGTCTGTCTGATTTGGTTTTAAGGGTTAGACTCGACGACAAATGCTCGTAGTTTATGGAACACACAGTGAAATTTAAAAATTCATTATAGCTGTCAAACTTAAATAATTATGATCACTTAAATATCTCCTAACATTATGTGCATGAGGATTGTCCCCTAAAATGTCATTTAAACCGACAGTTTGCACTCGAAAGTGAGCTTGCCGTTCAGTATTTAAATGTTGGTATTCACACAAAATATATTTAACACGTAAAATGATACTACTGCATCTGTCACACACATGCAGGTAGACTATATGTAATAACAGCAAGAGGCGAATGGCTGACGCCAACAACAGTTGAAGTGGATATAAGGCAGGAATTGTGAGTGGAGATTCTCACGGATAAAGGTATAAGCCGACAAAGTCAGACCGCTGTCGTATACTGTCCTACCGCCACGAGAAAAACCCTGAACAGGGTTGCCTCAAGTAGACGAGTCGAAGAAAGCAGGTTAAACGGGTATAAAATCAGCCGCAACATTTGGCGAACTAAGCGCACTCCGTTAGGCGAGGAATTCGTTTTATACCGAATAGAAGTACAGAGCGAAATGAGACTTCTGTCGGTTCTGTCTGCGCGAAATGAAATAAAGCCCTTTCTTTCACCCCCAAAATGCAGTGGAATATCCCGTTTCCATAACGACCGCCATCGACATGTCTGCTGTCTGGGGTTTTTCTCATGGCGGTAAGACAGTACGAAAAGAGGAAGTTAAAGCCAACTTAGCTCCGAGTAAAAGGGCTCGTGTTCTCTATGGCCGAGTTATAGTGTCGTCAAATTAATCAGACTTTTTTTCTTCCGCAATTTATAAGTATGAAAGATTATAACTATTAGACCAAGACTTGTTTACTAATCAAGAATACGGATTCGTGTTTGTCATAAATATTCGAACTTTCACTATAAAACGAATCAAAAGACATTACAAAGACTTTTCGCATTTTGATTCTACTTTTATTATTATTATTTTTTTTCCTTCTTAATTCTACTGCCATTCAAGTCGGAAAAGTAACACGACGAATACCCTTTCCATTTCAAATAAAAAATGCTAACACTAATTACAATGAATATCACGATAAAATGAACACATTCTTCAGAAGTTCGAAGTATTTTCCAGCACACAACAACAACACTGTTTTATTCCTCGCTTGCTTTCTCGGTAAGAGGCTCGCGTAATCCGACTTCCGCGTACTATTCCGCCCTGGCTGTCATTTCCCCTGAAGGATGATCAACAAACACAAGACAGAAGCACTCTATTGATCGCTCGCCCTAACCATGGCAACGGGCGGCCGACAATAACATCCTGAGATACGTAAACAAAGCCAGGTGAGAAATGGATGAGATGGAGTTAGATAGAACAATGCAATGAATGCATGACACGGGATTTACAACGTCGTAAAAAGGAACGAATCCATTTCGACGGCGCGGGTTGTGGGTGATAAGTTTTTACTTTCTTCTGTGTGACGAAGGTTTTCTCAGTTCTGTACCGTCATGCCCGCTATGTTCCGGGCTGGCCGTCCCACTGGAGCCGAGACGTGGTTCTGAGCTGTTTCGCTGCGACTAATCTTCCTTCCCCAAAGGAAGCGAAGTGAAGGGACTCGGGCGCTTTTCGCCGAGAATGTTGTCGTGTAGTGTGTCTCTACCGGAGCCGTGACAATGGTTGTGATTTGCCAAAGTTGGGCTGGGATCCTGTATTTAAATTTTAGGATGTCAGCAAGATGCTAATTATATGTAACAGAGCTGAATTTGAATGGCATTGAGTTTGATTTTGGGGTTAATTGAGTTTTTATAACTCATGAAATACTTTATTCTTCTAAATTTGTTTTTATGTTTAATGTTAATGTCTTGTGTCTGTAAATAAATGTCTTGTTAATTTTTATAGTACAGTTTTTATTTCTAACACATTACAGTTTCTACCGTTCAGCAACGGATTCCGAGACTACCACTTTTTGAGGATTTTACACCGGAAAGGGGTGTCAGGCAATGAATGAGACATATGAGCGCATTTCCGGAGTTCTTTGCTAGATCACGCTCAGTAAAATGTAAACATCACCCTTCCATTCTTCACTTTCCCCCTATTTAGATGAAAATAACTCCGCCCGGCGCATGCGCAAAACCGCGGAGGGTTTCCGAATCCGTTGCTAAACAATACATACTTTTGAAATATCTTCGGTTGTGCTGGCCAGCGAAATGGGTGCGTTTAACCCTTAAAAGCTTACCCCCATGGGGGGGACACCGTGAGTTCGCGGAGGAGAGGCTGCCGTATAAGTAAGCAGGCTCTCGTCGACCCGACGGCACAATAATGGTGGTGTGGCTCTTTGGGCCCACTTCCGATGACGGGTCGTACCCCGGTAAAACGGGGGGTTGCTGCATGAGTCGCTCGTAATGGGGTCTATTATCAGGAACTACAGTGCCTAACTATCTGTTGCGGTGGACGGTCTTTCAGTTGTTTACCCGGATGCTTAGTCAGGGCGGGGTGATGTTCCTTTGTTCTTTAAGCAACATACCCAATTTTGTTTTCTAAAATCGTGAGAATAAGACTGAAACTCTAATACCTGTTGTTGTCAATGGGATACATACTGAAATTTTTATTAAATCAATTCAGAACATATAGAAGGCAGCTGAGTGCTGATGAAAAAATAAAAATAAAATGAAGTTTTTCACTTGAGGTTGCATCTTTTTAGCTTTGTTTGTTCGCTTGAGAATATTTTATTCCACAATGGTGAAGGAAATTCCTTATCCGTATTATCTATCCTATTAAAATTCGAAGGTAAACAAACGTATGTATGTATGTATGTCCAGCTATCTTCTCACGAACCGCTGAACGGAGAAGCACGCGGAAAGTACCAAAAGATCGGGAATAATCCAAGGAATCCATTTAGGCCAATTAAATTCCGAAATTACAATTAGTTAAAAAGATATTAATTAAAAACGTCAAAATGAATGAATTGACGTGCTGCCATCTATTGGCAGAATGGTGAATTCTTTCACGGCGGATTCTTTTTTTTTCTCTTCTATTATTTTTCGCATCCGGTGTTGCATTTTTTTTATTTATTTAACGGAAGTTGGTATTTTTTTTGAGCGAGCTTCTGTGTTATTCTATGTTTGGATTTATTAACAATTGAAAAAAAAATAGTATTCCTGCATTTTTCTTTCTTTTTTTTTGTCGTACGGTGTTCCGCAACGTTTACGTTTGTTGGGGGAAAATATTTATTCATTTTTAATCCGTTTTTTTTCATTATTATTCGTTTTATTTTTTCTTTTGCAAAACAAATATCAGGCTAAACTGTTTTAATTTATAAGCAAAAGAATTCTCGCATTTTCATTCAAACCAAACTGCTTTAAGGTAGTAAAAAGGCTAGAACTGAAAGTTTTAATCCAACAAGAGAAGATTCCAAACAGATTTACGTTTGTTGGGGAAGCTTAGTGACAATATTTGTAGGGAAAAAAACAGAGGCGGGAATATGAAAAAAATGTGGATTCTGAGAAATGCTGGGCTATAAGGTAATTAAAAGGTTAGATTTAAAATTTTTAATTAAACAATATAGGATTCAAAGGATTTTTTACGTTTTGGTGGAAACATAACGTTTACGTTAGCGACAATATGTGTAAAAAAAAATAAACCGGAGGCGGGCATACGAAAATTAGTAATAAAAAGACTAGATTTGAAAGAATATTTACATTTGTTGGGGAAAGTAAGTGACAATATTTGTTGAAAAAAAAAACGGAGCCGGGCATATGAAAATATGGATCCCAAGGCCTCACATGATGTCACTTCTCTCCGCCCGGGAATATCCCATTATTCAAGATTGCCGGTGCAACGCCGGGCCATGCAGCTAGTTATTTATTAAAATTCATCATTATAGAATTTTATAAAGGATTTTTTGTCCCCTGAAATAAAGCCCAGTGTTGTCAGTTGGTAACAATTTTTTTTTTAGCCATAAACCATACTTAAAACAAAATAGAATTTTTTAAAGTATTTTTCCCAAGTTTTATTCAAGAAATGAAAGTCAAAAACATTTTAAAATCGATTTTAAAAAAATCGGGCTTTTAAGAGTTAAAACATACACACATTGTGTTGCGATCCCAAATGAGGTCACAATTTCAGAGGCTTATGTTTCAACTAATATTTCCCCTCTTAGTAAACAAAAATAGTAAATTAATTCATGTGAGGTTAGTCACATAACAAACACAATTGCGTTTGTCATCCAGCATCTACATGTAACTTGCCTTACACTTTATTGCCACGTCATATTCTTTTTCCACCGGCAAGATGTGCAATGGATTTCCATATTAAATCGGGACGGCACATTTCGCAAGTATTATGTGAGCATGGTTCGACTCCACTAATAAAACCAAAAATGAAGATTTTAAAACATTTCATTTAAATGCACTAATTAACTGCTAAAGTTATATTACATTAAATAACTTTTTAAAAAAAATCAATCAAGATTCTTTTTCTTCATTTAAAACATTTCATTTAAATGCACTAAATAACTGCTTACGGTACATTACATCAAATAACTTTTTTAAAAAAAATCAAACAATATTCTTTTTCTTCATTTAAAACATTTCATTTAAATGCACTAAA
>BGPR01012217.1:0-23296 GCA_013235015.1 Araneus ventricosus
TTTGACGAAAAGACCCAGAATCTGTGAAAACTGTCATTTTATATTTAAATTTCTTGATAGAGACATTGCCGGATAAATGTTATTTCTCAAAAGCAGGAAAGCGGCTGTGGTTGTAACCTCAGAAATCAAAACTCAGATTTTTAATAAATTTGAGAAAATTTTATGAAGTTTTTATGAATATACTATTGTAATATCAGAACAGTTCAAATTCGTCCCGAAAAATTTTGAGAATAGGTCACTGGCTTCGGCAGCCTACATTATTCTGTATACAAGAAGCCAAGAATGAAAATGTATATTCTGATTAATCCTAACGCGCGCGCGAGGATAATTTCAAACAATATAATATCATTTACTTAGATTAAATCTGCGCGTCTAAAAAAGATATTAACTTAATACTATTTCATCTAATAGACACACACATGTTTCTCGTAGGATTACCAAGGTTGTGAAGAGTTGAGGACGTGGCATTTAATTCTCTCCCTTTTATTTAAATAAGTGGACATTTTTTTCCCCTCAGAAAAATTAGTTGAGCAAGAAAATCTGATTTTAAACAAGTAGCGTAAGTAGTTAGGAAAGGACAGTTCTGGCTCACCGGGTGGCGGGTGGACCACTTCCCTCCCCCTCCCGACTTTAACTCCTTCTTAGATTAGATAAGAATGATGATAAGAAATTAATTTTTTTCTCCGCAGATTTGCATTAAAAAAATATTTAAATATAAAATAAATTTGTTCTTACAAACTGAAGACTTCTTCATTGGATCCAATCCAGTTTTTCCATCTGTTGCTTAAAATAAACATAACGCTTAAAAATTAGATATTTTTTAAAGGATCAAGCCCAACCACCACCCGATGTTTCTTAAGGACACATCGCCTCAATCCAGTTTTTTTATAAATTAACATAAGAAGTTCAAACTTAGAAATAAATTAAAATAAACCTAAAACTTAGAAATTAATAAAACTTAGAAATTAATAAAACTTAGAAATTAATAAAACTTAGAAAGTAATAAAACTTAGAAATTAATAAAACTTAGAAATTAATAAACATAATGCTTAAAAATTAGATATTTTTTTTAAAGGATCAAGCCCAACCACCACCCGATGCGTCTTAAGGACACATCGCCTCAATCCAGTTTTTTATAAATTAACCTATTTTATAATGACCATAAGACAAGCTCGTCACACCATCTTCAAGTAAAAATCGCTTATCATCAAAAGCAGACAAAGCTCTTTTGCTTTGCTGCATCGAAAAAATGTGGTGCTTCTCGCTGCCGATTCTGTTCTGAGAGACGGTCGAAGGTTTACGACTCAGCAAACATTCTTTATAATTGGCATGTTTCAATTGTTGCTGCCGCACGCTCTTACAAATGCCTTTGGCTGTCTGCTTTTCGTCTCTTTCACTAAGAATGGAATACATCTTTGATCTTAAACCAATAAATTCTAGACAGGGCTGACCATTAAGCTCATTCTTGAAATATCCAATTTTCTTTTTGTTCTCATCACTGTATAAAGGATGATCTCTCGGATACTCCGAAAAATCAAAATACTGTTTCATTCTTTCAAGGTCTTTGTTAAGATCACCAGTTGTTATTTCATAACAAAGCGAGTCAGTATCGGTGAAAAGCAGTCTCGCCTTATCACCGTACTTTTTCATGATAACATTATAGTGAAAGTCATACATGAGCACTTTGCTGAGCTCAAGTATGACAAATCCAACTTGAATTGGGCGGTTTAAACAAAGTTTGGTCAATTTTCGTTGAACCGCAACTAAATTTTCATCAAATATTGTGAACGCGTGAAAGGCAGGAGAAGCAACCAACTTTTCATCTCTTTTCTTGGTCTGAAGTATATCAACCTTCATCCGGTTTCGCAAATTTTCCATGGTTTTGCCATAAACTGCATTGTTAAGCAATTTGAAAAAATCTTTTTCAAATGTTGCTTTAGCATGTTTTCGCTGCTCCGTATTAAAGTTGATATAGTCCTTTAACCAACAACGTTGAGTGAATTTCATCACTCGATGAATTTTTGTTCACTTGAGTCCTAATGAGATGTACAGTTTCAGATTCCTATAGTGCAGCACATATTTCTGTTTGTTGCACAAGTTTGGCACTAACTTCTCAGACTTTAATGCAGGCTGTACATTCATCTCATTTAAAATATTTAATGCTGTTGGACTGAGCATATTAGGTGTTATAGACATTCTTTCAGGGGCCAGCGGATAGTTGTTGTGTAAATCGTGGAGTTCGGGAGGATATTCCATGTCCACTTCCAAGATGTAACCTGTTGTGGCATCATCGGGGGTTTGGCATATTTGCTGCAGCGAGATCTCCTCAGGTGAAAGCCATTCAAAATTATTCACAGGTAATGGTTGAGACATGGCCCAACTGAAAAATAATAAAAGACAGTTTTTATATATTATGAATCACATTATTTGAACTTTTAAACTAATACTTTTATTGTTAGTATTTTTAAATTAACTTTTCATTGTTTCAGCTAATACTTTTATTGTTAATATATTTTTAAATTAACTTTTCATTGTTTCAGCTAATACTTCTATTGTTAATATTTTATTATTATTATTTTATTATTTTAAAAATTTACTTTAATTAACTTTAACTAAGACTTTAATTATATATATATATATATATATATATATAGATTTATTATTATTATTATAAACAATCGCATTATTTCAGTTATATTAAGACTTTAATTATATATTATGACCAATCATATTATTTCAGTTAAGACTTCAGAGAAATATATTATAAACAATCACATTAAATTTAATTATTTAAAAAGATTCTTACCCATAAAGGTTATTAGCATCCAAGTAGGTGATATACTTGTTGGCTTCACTGGCATCATAGTTTGGGCACTGGGTATGGTTGGCCTCGCTGTGTCGATGACTAATCATGGAAACTCCTCTTCAAATCCCTTTCTCAATGAACAGATACATGTCGAAACAGGTCCAACTTCACATTTGTCATTTTCATTGCTGCTTGCCATGCCAAGCCCGGAGAAGTCAGCATGTGTGCTGCATCCAGTTGATAAAAATTTTGCGTCAGTTTCCGAAAGTTCTCGAACACATCCGACAACAAAATCACGTCAGTTTTGACATACAGGTCATGATATTCTCCTAGATTTTTAATTTCAAAACACTTCCAAACATTCTGGGCATGTTCGTAGTCAGCTTCACTTATTCCTTCATTGACAGTGGAACTATGAAACGTAGAGCGTGGAGGCAGTTGAGTTTCCTCAAATTTACTGAATGAAGACATATACTCATAGGGATATATGCCCTCTCTCAATAATAGATCCCTATTCGGAGAAGAAATGCACCTTTGCATGATGGAAAAGTTGCTGTGATCCAAATTTTCGACCAGTTTCTGGAGAGAGGTATTAAGAAATTGAAAACTGTCGACAAACTGCAAAGTGACAGGATTTTCCTTTCTTCGTCGGATGGAGAAGGATATGTACTTTTCTATGTTGTTGGGAATGACATCTATTTCATGGTCTTGAAGTTTCCCAAGACCCTGCATGATGAGATGACCATCATAATTCCTCAGGTTGTGGAATATACAAGGGATCATCTTGCGCTGTTTAAGTTGCAAGTTGCATTTATTATGCAGAGCATGCCTATACTTTCCTGAAAGGTGGTCGTGATCTCTCACCCGATCTTTCCCTAGCCATTTTTTGCACAAGTATCAATGAGTGACTTTTTGAAACTCTTCCAGGTCTCGTGTTGTCATATGCATTGGGGTGATGGTGTGAAGATTTTTGGCTAGAATGTCCTTCTCCCTGATGATGGATGTGATGAAATGATCCACCGCATCGCTTCCACGATAAACGGTGACAGGTTTCAGTGGAAGTCCATTCGATCCAATGATGAGATAGGCATAGCCACAGGGGATGTGAGATGCAGTCTTGCCTGGAATAGTCTGCATCGGTTCGATGAGAGCTTAAAAATCTGCATAAATGGCATAAGGAACAGGCTGAGAAAACTTGTGCTGCTTAAATTGCAACACACTCTCTTCTCCGGGCTCAGGCATGACGATGTGTTGGTGGCTGTGTTCGTTGCAATAAGGTAAATGATTCTTTAATAAGGATTCTGCTGAAAAACGGTGCAGACAGGAATAGCAATAAAATCTCTCACCGTCATGTTTAGTGAGATCACCAAGGAGTCGACTCATGTTTTTAATCAAGCAATAATGCTTGTCGTCCCCTTGAGTGATATAGAGTAAGTTGATGATTTGGATGTCCTCCCTCTTGGAAATATAGAGAGGAAATACTTCATCGTCTTCATATCCAAAAACGTTAATGTTCAGGTTGTTGATCTTTTCGATGATGGGAACTTTGCATGGCTGAACGGGACATGTGACCTTTCCCAACCGCAGTTCCTGCTCCATGGATACATAGTGGGACACTCGTTCAGCATTTTTTCCAAAGGGTTGAAGGGCAGCCAACACAGACCAGATAAAGCATTTCTGATCTGTGTTTTTTATGTTAATCACAGCTTTCTTGGCAGCTAATTTGGATGGAAGAGGAATGTAACTGCTGGAGCCAAAGGATGATACGTTGCAGTCTTGAGCTTCATGTGAATGACAGAGTCAAAGACCCAACCAGATCCGTTCTTGAGAAACTCGTCGAGCGACTCTTTGATTTTCTCAAAGCCTGCTCGATGTGATCTCCAATCATAGAGGTGTCCAACACTATGACCACCTTGTTGCAAAAGTAAGGCGTGCAATACTCCACATCTCCGTCGAGGGTCTCCCTGCTGAAACGAATGTTCGAGACACAGTACCACTTGATAGCCTTCTTCTGTTGTAATTAATCCACGATCATGTCGTGGATTTGGGGACGAACTTCTTCAAAGGAGAGAAGCAAATCCCACTTCCCAGCATTAGTCGGCGTCATGAAATGGGAATAATATACTCTCAGAGAGTTCCGACCAGAGTTCCGGGCACGGGGTGCTGCTGCTGCAATCCTAGGATCTGGTGGCGCAGAGTGGTCTGTTCTCTTGTGTCGGAGAAGATCCGACATGCGAGGAAACACCTGATCACACTGTTCACAGAGATATGTCTTCTTCTCACGAGTGCGTCTGCGCATGTGTTCTTGAAGTTTATCCACACGATAAAACTTCATGTTGCATTGTGAGCAGGCATGATTGACATGGTTCTCCATGCTTCTTCATGTGACGTTTCATGTTAGAATTGTTGGAAAAGTTATCCAGATTTACACAGATGGGAGCAAAAATGAAGAAAATCAATCCGGGAGTGGGGTATATATTAAGACTCCCAGAGAAGTCAGAAAAATTAAATTGAGAAACCCGGATAATTGCTCGGTGTTTAGAAGTGAACTGTTGGCTATTGAGGCCGGACTCGAGGCCATTTTGAATGAAAACAACTACGGGGCGGTATGGATATTATCAGACAGTCGAAGTTCAATACAACACTTGAAAGACTGGAACAACGTGGGCGATCGTACTAGCATATCTATACTCAAATTACTTAGACATATAGGCGTGGATCATGAGGTGCACCTCCAATGGATACCCTCCCACGTAGATATTTATGGAAACGAGGTTGCTGACAATTTGGCGAAGCAGGGCACGGCTGAACCTTTGTGTTCAACCCCCTCCTTAACATTTGACGAGATTTATTCCATCAGAAAAAACAAAGATTTAAAGACGTGGAGGGTCCCTCCATCCCATGATTGGTATAAGCGGAGCAGTCCTGGTGGCTCCATTGGCCTTGCCTGTGACAGAGCAGACCAGACGGCGCTGTCCAGATTTGTCAGCGGTCACCTGAGGAGTTGCTCCTTCAGCCACGGCAACAAAGTTTTTCCGGTCTGCGCAAAGTGTGGAGTAGCGAGTGCTTCCCCAGAGCACATCCTCTCTTGTCTTCGCCTATCTAGGGAGACTTTCGAGAAGGATCCTTTGCTTGCTCTCGATTTCTTGAGGGTGAGTAAGCTCATGGATGGTGTCTAGCTGCCGCTAGACAGAGAGGGATTAGTAACAACAACAACAGATTATTTCACTTTAAAATTGTTCATTATTATTCAGATGATTTCACTTCAAAATTATTCATTATTATTATTATTACTTCACTTCAAAATTGTTAACTATTATTAAGAATAGGATTGAATTATTTTCATGATCAATCAAAACGCATTTAACAAACAGCTTAATTCAATTCTTTAGCAATTAGTTTTTACTTACATGATCGCTTGTCGAAAACGTTGGGACAATACAGCCAAAACCGATGAAGCATGAGAGGAACCCGGTTCATCAATCACTATCGGCTAAATAATAAAAATGTTCATAATAATTAACATGCTTATAAAAACTTTTCAATTTCAAAAATGATTCAAAATTTTTAAAGTTAAACTTTACAATTAACAATTAATAAAGTTTATATGCAAACTAACATTAAGAATAAAGTTTAAATGTCTTTTTCATTGTTCAGATTTATTTCACTTAAAAATTATTCATTATTATTATTATTATTCAGATTTTTTTCACTTTAAAATTGTTAACTATTATCAAGAATAGGATTGAATTATTTTCATGATCAATCAAAACGCATTTAAGAAACAGCTTAATTTAATTCTTTTGAAATTGGTTTTTATTTACATGATCTCTAGGCACGTTGGGCCAATATAGCCGAAACCAGATGGAGCCTGAGAGGAACCCGGTTCACCAATCATCATCGGCTAAATAATAATAATTAACATGCTTATAAAAACTTTTCAATTTAAAAAAATGATTCAAAACTTTTAAAGTTAAACTTTACAAGTAACAGAAACTGTTCAATTAGAAAAATGTTAAAATACATACCATGGGGACATTATTCATCCATTCCACATCAGTGTCAGACCAAGACTGAGTCTCATGAGATGGGCCAGGTTCTGATCCATGGATCAGCATTGACTAAATAAAAATGAAACATTCAGTTGTCTTTAATGCTTATAAAAACTTTTCAATTTTTTTCAAATGATTCAAACTTTCCAAGTGTTTAATTATAAAAGTTAGCAATTTTTAAAATTACTCGAAACACGTTAAAATCAATAATAGAAACCTCTATAAGATTCATAAATTGGAAAAAGTTTATTAATTAAAAAATGCAAGAATTAATTTAAATAAGGAAAATAGAAATTTACTTACAGTCGAGACTTCATTCATCCAATCAACATCTTCACTATCAGAAAATTGAAGGGTAGTCATTTTTTTAAACTGTAAGAAAGTGAAATGGTTGCAAGCACAGAAGCGAGTGATCTATTGACGAATTTGTCGTTGTTTTCAAACTGTTCTTATGAGTGATGTCACATTCGTGAACATTCTATTGGTTTAATGACATAAGCCTTCTAGATTCATTTAATCAATCGCGTGACAGTTAAGTCTGATGATTACACTTATCAATCGTATGACTTTTAAATTCTTCTCATGAGTGATGTCACATTCGAGATTTTATTGGTTCGACATTTTATTGGTTTAATCAATCGCAAGGCAGTTGAGTCAAATGATTGCGCTAATTCTTATCCTTCTAGATTTTTCGTGAAAGTTCTTCCACTGATTATATATATATATCCTCACATGAAGATAACAGAAATAACTTTTATTGTATGAAAATGAATTGATTTTCTGAAATAATTTTATTTAGAAAAGGAAATTAATTCCTTAGAGGAATTGATTTTCTGAAATAATTTTATTTAGAAAAGGAAATTAATTCCTTAGAGGAATTGATTTTCTGAAATAATTTTTTTATAAAAAAATTGTGCATACTCAATAATGGGATATGTGTTATAGAAAAATTTTGTTTATTAAGAGAATGTGATTATATAAATTGACACTGAGATGAAATTTACACATTTGAAATAATTCCAATGCATTCAAGTTTTCAATAAAACTATCAGACATGTAGGGATACAAATGGCTGTTGTCATATACAAAATCATGGGCGAGATTATAAATGTCCATGGAAGCAATGCATCGATCCATGCATAGCTAAGACGCGTTTCAAAACACGTATGTTTCGACTGATTGTCATCACTCGAACAACCTTCACACATTATTTTTGAGGTATCTAGTTTGTGACGAATGTGTTTCTTTAACACTTTGATGAGATTGTTCTTTAAAATTGCTTGAATGTCTGCCTCGTCACCATCAAGACGAATATCGTCACTGTTGGCAACAATGAGCACTCTCGAATAGCTTTCAAAAACAAGGGACCCAAAAGTCTCTTTTAAATGAGTTGGGAAATGGATTCCCTGACATTGCAAAGTTCACGAAACTGTTTATGAGTCACACTGAGAAATGTATTACTCAACTGTAAACCCGCTTTAGGGTTGTTGATGAACACGTGTTGAAAGGCGACACTTGTGTCTGTCACCGAGAGGAACAGTTTTCGTTCAGTCATCAAGCAAGCATGGAGAGACTCAAGATTCAGAGTCGAGATGCTGTCCGACAACACTTGCCAATGGTATGGAGAGATGGCGATTCCAGTTCTGGTTGGAATGTATTGGTTGTTTTTCACGACATAGTGTCGCAAATGCACTTTTAAACAGCCGAGAAGCTCGGCTACACCTAGCATCATATCATCACCCAGGTGAATATATCCATCAGGCATCAGCAACGTTCTTGTGGCGGGCTGCGATGCGGGCTCTGACGTACGTGTGGCGGTCTGGGACGGCGATGTGGCGGGCTGCGATGCAGCAAAGTCCCATTCACTAAAGTCAAACGTCTCGAAACACACTCCTTTTTGATGTTTCGATGGAACATCACAATGGTTCAGCAGCGAGAGTTTCATGATGGCAATGGTAAGTCTCGAACTTATTCTCTCTCTTTATATATACATCACTATCAATTAAACATAACTGGTTTATGAGTACTGGCTTATGATTAGAATCATATGACGTCAGTGTAGGAGTCATGAACATGAGTTCATGATTATGTTAGAATGAACACACACAACAACTGTATAAGGTAAATAATTTTATTTTTCTCATCAAAATTGAATACATGCAGATTCATATTTTTCTTCGGGTGTTTGGAAAGGAGAGCCATTTACTTGATTTTGCATTTGTGTGTTTTCGTCTCTTGGGCGATATCTCTTCCTTTTTTTATTTCAGAATCCAATTCGAGGGAGGAATTTATTATAAAACATTTGGGAAAATTCATTTCTGATAATCCTTGAAGAAACATGTCAAAATCTGGTGGATGAGCTTTATTGGAAGATGTCTGCAAAGATTTGATGAAGTCGAGAACGTTGGAATTCTTGACATTCTTTCCCTTGTAAATAATTCGCCCTTGGGAGTCCAAAGCATTAAGTCTTGAGAATTTTTTAAATAATTCAAAATATTTCGTGTGTTTGATTTTAGGGGCTGATTCTAAAATCAACTGTTCCATTAAAGCTGATTTTTCAACTAAATCTTGCTTTTCTTCTTCTGTATGTTGAGCTTCGGATATAGTTTCTTGAACAATATTATTATGATCTAATATGTTTAATCTCTTCTGAAGAACTTGCATATATAACTTGACTTTTTCGTCGTCTGATATCCCCTTATTCTTTAAAATGGCACTCATTTCTCGATCCAGTTCAGAGAGAGTTTCTTCGGTTGGGACATGTTTGGAGATTTGATCATTAGGAACCAAAATGAATTTTTTAGCATATTCCAACTTTCTAATGAATGAGAGCCGTTAACACGCTTAATGCTGCAGGTAATAAAATGTTTAGAAAACCACCTTTCTGAATCAAGACGTTGCGTTTCTTATTAACAGAAATCTTTTTATCCGCTAATAATCTAAGCGTGTGCTTGTGACGTGATAAAGTTTTCTTCTGTTTAGTGTTTAAAGGAACATTTCCTTTTAAAGTATTCAAACATCATTCTGAAATGCAGTTTATAATACTCTTTGGAAACTTTTTTAACAAATCTTTACGATGTGGTGTTGAACACGCATTGAAAAAGCGCAGATGACCTACGTCTTTCTTGGAAGGAGGCATGTTTTAAACTAATCCATGTTCATTTATTTTGGTTTATATATATACACGTCATTTCACCTGGTAATATACTCGTTCGCAATCTAAATTTTTCCTCCGTATTCGACTTTAAGTCCACCAGTAAATAACCGAATGGTTGTTTTGTGGCATCTTCAAATGCTTCTAAAAAGAATTTAGTTTTTCTCAGATAAAGATGTCTCCCCAGATGAGCAATCTGAGTCACGTCTCTACGAGATTTAAATAGGAACAAGTAATGACTGTTTAAGGAGATTTCTCTAAAGTCTGCTCCTTTATGAAAAATATTTTGAGAAATGGTAAAAACGGATATATTTAAATGGTGAGAACCCTTATTGTATAATTTCACCAATTCTTTAGAATTGCCACATTCTGCTATTAAATCGTCAATCACAAACAGGGTTCGACCACCTATATAACTTTTATAGACGCATGGAAAACCTTCGACAAAAGTCATGTCGGGGATTTCATCATAGAGTGGGTGATATATTCCATAGAACCATATCACTTTTTCTATAGCAGGTTCTATCATTTGAGCACGACTGTTTAATAAAAATTTTCAAAAGTAACTCTTTCCGACCCCCGTGGGCCCCGCTAAAATAGCTCCGAAAGGGTGTTGTAACTTGAGAGAAAGCATGATTCGAAATGAAACGTAACACAATTGATCACTCATTTTATACTTTTATTGAAAGAAAGGCACAGACACATTAAACTTTTTCTTGACAAAATTGAATACATGAATATTGTTACATAATAAATCGGATCCAAATACATTCACAATACGTTTCAATGGTTTGTTTCTACAGCGAAGGTATACATAATAACAACAGTATTGGCTACAAACGGCTGTTTTATGACTCTGAAGTAATACATCATTATAGATTACAGTCAAAAATTTAGTAAAATAGTCATGGATGAAACCTTTAAAATAATTCGGAGCATGTCCGTAGGAATCAAAAAATTCAACTTCTGAATTGGATTTAACAAACCCTGCAATCCAATGCGTTCCGGGTTTCGTGAGTGGATCAGTATTTAATATAAATGTAGCAGGAGACTTTTAAAGGTCTTTGGTATGTTATCACTCTCAAAAACCCCTATAAATTTCCTACTTGTATCGTGTCTTTTTGTAATATGGTGGCGAGTTGAATGAAATTCATATTGAAAAATCACATAACACGTTTCTCGAGTTTGTTATTTCAATCAGATTCTGAAATTCGGCTTATACTAAAACCGAAATTGTTTTTTCCAAAGCGCTAGCAAACTTTAATTCGATTCTCAATTTTCCTTGATTCACGAGATTAAGATGACTCCCGTCACATAAATCTGGTGTGAGATCAAACGCGTATAATGTGTAACACTGAAAGAATTCGTCTCTGTTAATGTATTCCTTTATTACAAGCAAGTTTCCCACTCCCAACCAGTAAGCTGTTGAATGCACGAATGCTTTGACTATTTGAATAATCGGGTTCCAGCGGTTTGCCACTTATAGGATTTCCATCGACATAAACATCGAGGAAATTCAAGTTGTTATATTTAAAATGAAAAGGATTTGAACTATATGTTCCATTAAATGCATCGTTGTCAACACATGTAATAATCAGTCTTTTGGGCATTTGCCAGAGGAACACATTATCTTGCGAAAATGAAAAAGACCCTTTGTAATAGAGTACATCTTAGATAAGACAAGATCTATAGGATACTTTACGGGGGTTGACTGAAGGGCTTTGGCATGACCCAGCAAGACGCCAGGACTCACTTTCACTTTGCGAAGAAATAATGATGCATGCTCGATGATAACATTGTAGTTGCCGTTTGCGGGTGCAATCAGACAAAATTCTGGCTTGCTTCTTATCAGTTTCACCTTCGAATCCACTAAGTTCAGGAATAAGCGATCTTGATAAAAGATATCGCAGTGTAAGTTCCCAATCAAATCTAGCACTTTTGACTTTTCTATGAGAGAGGCACGTTTTTTTAAAAATTCATTATCCCCTGCAGGATCTGTCTCGTCCAAACTTCCTGCAGAATCTTTAACAAAGCATTCGGATATTAGAAAGCTCTTTTTATAATCTGATCCATAATTCAACAAGCTTTCAATATAACTTCTAAAAGGATAAAGATTGCTCGAAGCAGAAATCAAACCATCGTTTAAACTCACTTCCGCTTGGGAAAATAACGAATGGAGCAGTAAGTTCGCAGGTGCGACTTTATCAGTTTCACCTAATTTAGCATTGTCTTTTAAAATTTTCACTTTAACGTTCAACTGAGTTGCTGATAAGTCAATGTAATCTTCTCCAGATCCACTAACAGAAAATTCAATAGGGTTCCCATCTCGGATATTTGCAATTGGATGATATTCTAACCATTGTCCTTTTTCAATAGCTGTCTGAGTCGGAGGTGTGAGAAATAAATCCAATTCAGATTTGACGGCCGCTTGAGAGTCAGCGTGGATGAGAGACATTTTTGGAAGAGGTAAAGATGGTCGATGCATACACTTTGCGATACTTCTGTGAAATGATTTGTTTCTTGCTATGACGTTTCCTTTCATTCCCTCCGACCATTGTCTTTGCTTTATCTGCAGCTTTTTCAGTTAATATTTTTGCTGCTTCCTTGGCTTTTTGTTTAGCAGACGCTTTCATTTCCTTGCCTTGCATAAGATCGTTTGCAACATCAATACCCGATTTCAACGCTTGCTTTCCAACAGCCTTTGCTCCTGATTTGAATATAGGTAAAATCATGCGGTAGAAACTTTTAAAATTCCTCCGAGACCCGAACCTTTCTGAAGGGAAACATCTTTATAATAAGATAGTCCATTTCCAGCTTGTTGAGTGTAATACTCTTCAAAACTGCGTGTGCAGCACTGATATCTTTGAAGCATTTTGATTAGAGGTGTTTTAGTCTAAAACGTAACTTCACGATCAACTTCCCTTGATCAAATGACACGAATCGACCCGTGTGGGTCCTTATAACTATTTCGATGGACTGGAAATTTTTTCTTGAATCCGACAATAATGGGGTCGGTGAAAGATTCCATGAAGCATGTCACCGTCTTTTTCTTTCACGGTCACGATGCGAAGCAGGGGAGCAAACACTCCTCCCACCATTTCTGGTTGAATAATATCCGCATAAATGTAGAGTAAATATAAATCGACGATAGGATCTGCGATCAAAGGACTTTCGATCGCATAAGTTGTTTCGCGCACCACATTCTCTCCTAAAACTTCTCCTGGAACAAACCCTAAATTTTCTGATAATCGATATGATAATTTCAGTGTAGCACCGTTGGATAGTTGAAGCTTCACCTTTTTAGAGTGTTTATTATAATTCATTTGAATTTTAACGTGCTTAGTTAAGGCATTTAAAATATCGATCGGAATCTCATAATAACCGCAGGCAATGCGTCCACTCTTTATTACACCGTTCCATAAATTATATTTATAATAATTTGAATCATTTGTAACATTGTTCCACATTCTAGATATATAAATTCGACTATTCCAACTTCCCATTCGCCTGTCAAATCAACAGGACTTGGTAATTTCGTAAAATAATGAGAAAGTGTATTTTTCAGGATGAAAGTCTAAACTCCCATCTGAGGGACATGTAATACTGAAACTCATTTTCACGACTACGAGGTTGATAGTTGAAGCACCTGTATTTCCATCGAAATCATAATACTCGCTGCCACCCACAAATTAAACTTTTTTGGATAACCTTTGAATTTTACAAAATATTCACTCGAATTATTCTTGATGCGTTTTCTTAAAATTTTTTAAATCGGGAAATGGTTCTTTTCCACCTTTTGTAATTCTTGCGCATAAAATGTTCCTTAAATATCCTCTCCTAATAAATCTTTCACTCGATACACTAGAAGATTTCTTTTCACTCATTCACTCACTGTGAATAGTTCTTCAGTCCAATTTGTTTCAGAACCTTTTTCAAAAGTCATTTTCGCTTTAGAAATGCGCACGGTGTCCCCGTCCTTAAAAGCACATGGTTTTCTTTCAACATTCTCCATGTTTCCATATAATGAAAGCCAAACATCTTGTTCGTTTTCCGAATTCACTTCCACAGGTGCTCTCTTGAGGCTCGAATGGTAAGTATGATTATAACTATATACTAACTGATCTAATAAATCAATGTAATTATGAGTATTTTTAAACGTGAAATATTTAAATATTTTTGTTTTTAATGTTCGATTGAACCTTTCAATCACGGAAGCTTTTGTTGTGTTAAAAGTTGTAAAAAAGTTAACTTTATTTGCTTTCAGAAATTGCTGGAACTTTTCATTTTTGAATTCGGTTCCCTGGTTTGTTTGTAGATTTTGAGGACGACGTTCTTTAAATATAACTTTAAATGCATTGATTATATCCACTCCTCTCTTTCGCTTGAGAGGCACGACCCATGCATGCTTCGATAGAATATCTATGCATGTAAGGATGTAACGAAATCCTTTGTTAAACTTTTTAATGCTAATTAAATCCACGAGGTCTGCTTGCTACTGTTGATCAATCGATAAACAATCACTCGATTGGTTCGAAATTTCTTTCGAACGGGTTTATGCAGTAACCCTTTGTAACCATTTTTGAATCGCTTTCTTGGAGACTTGCCCTTCGCCAGCACGGTATAAACTATCGACACCACCGAAACTTGCAACGTGTTCGGGATCCTGATATGCTTCGTTCATTATAACAGAACAAGAATAATTTAAATACGCATTCCTGGAATGTAATTGAAATGTTTCCAGTATCGTTTAAACGCAAAACAAAATCAACACTAAATTTTTCACTTTCAGAAAAAATATTATTCCCTAAAAATAATAATAAACCAACGCAAATATAAGCGCATACTCCACTAGCAACTTCTTCTAGCGAAGGCATGGTGATAAATAAAACATTTTAACGTGAACATGTGATTATATACCTTCTTGTGAATTGTATTTCTTGAGCATAGTCAGAGTACTATGCTGAAGAAATATTTATGTTAAGGGTTCGAATTCCTGCGAAATAAAGCCTTTTTTTCTAATTTTTAAACATCTTCTCAACACATGTCAATCAACCTAAGAACTCTTTTATAAAATTATAACCTTTTTAACGGAGCAGTGTTTAATAGGGTGGATCGCTCTTCTATGGAGAAAAAAAAATTATTATTAATCGAAACCTACCTATGAGGAAAAGATGTCCTATGGTATAGAGATTAAGAGAAAAATAATAAAAAAATTAGATTTAAAATTTAAAACCGCCGCAAGGGGGTTGAATTTTCGAAAAAAATGGAAAAATACTGAATGTTGATTATACGATTTAAAAAAATATTAGTATTAATCAAAACATACTTATGCGGAAAAGATGTTCTATGGTATGGAGATTAAGAGAAAAATAATAAAAAAATTTCAATTCTAAATTTAATACTACCGAAAGGGGGTTGAATTTTCAAAAAAAATGGAAATATTCTAATTTTGATTACTGATTATACGATTTTAGATTCGAAATAATTGTTTTTTCTGCAGTATAAATAACCAAAAGTGATGAGTAATGAGTAGTGAGTACTAAGTAGTGAGTAGTATAATGTAGATTGCAAGATTTTGTGACTCAGCTCCCCCACCCCACACCGTCAACAGTCCGGTTAAACAACTAGAGCAGTAGGCAATGACTTTGCATGCTTTCAGAATTCTTCGAAGGGCTAATTCCCTTATGTGATTTCTGTTGTCAGCTAGCATTGATATCAGGACATTTTCTGGATAGCCAACAAAACAGCTTCTTTTAATAACTGGGTCTATGACATCCTTCAAATCATTCGAGAAATAACGCGATAGAACGATTGTTTGATGCAAATGCTGTGCCTCATAGATTAATTATGGTTTTGTTTTGATCTTGAACCACATAGATGCATAGACTTTTGCGATGAATGTCGTTAATGTCAATAAAGCCTCGGATGAATTTTCGTGAGCTACATTGAACCTGAGAATTCTGTTCGTGATTCTAAGCCACCTTGAGTGGAAAAACTTTTCCAGGCTTTATCTTCGAAAGATTTTCTCTGAAATGTCAGCATTTTATGACTTCACAAATTTCCATTAAGTACAGTTGATCAGTACTTAAGTCTTTCTTGTTAGTCACTTCACATAGCGTGTATTCTATTGGCGTGGATGAAACTACAGATAGCTTCTCGCATCCGGCCAACGATTTTCTTATTTCGCCAGTCAGGCTTCTGGGTCCAGTTGTGGCTCTATCTACGTGCGCGAAAAGAAGACGTAGTGGAACGAAGTTGGCGTGTAACTGGCACACAAACCATTGAAGTGGACGATTCAGGATCAGTTCCATGTTACGTATAATACCTACTTTCACACCTGTGTTGACAGATGTTCCGTCGCAACCAACTTTGTTACATCTATGTCATTGTCAACGCATGACAAAAAACTATATATATTATTTCCAATAATTTCAGCTCTCCCGAAATTTACAGACACGTGGCCGATGTACTCAGAGCCAGGTTCTTTTACCAAGCTTATGTGTTCTTCTATTATGACTTTTCTTCTGTTGTCTTCCATTGATAGAGTCCTGACTTTTCGCCCATCTAAGTATAAACCAAACTGTCTCATGGTCATAATCTTTTATTAATTGAGACAATAGAGTGGTTCTTTCCTCTGTTCTCTCTCTCTGTTCTCTGTTTCCTCTGTTTAATAAAATGCTGCAGTGTCTGAACTAAGACCTTCAAGTTCTGTGAAATGTTTTTGAAATTATTCTCACAAAGTGTTTCTTGACCTTTACAAATATAGTTATTATTTTATAGAAAATATATACACATATAGTTCGTTAATATATTTAATTTTTAAATTATTCTCTGTGAAGAGTTCCACTTCAAATTCCGGCAAAATATTATAAATCAAAGGTAAGTAACCGAAATGTTATAAAACAAAGGTAAATAAACGGAATCTTCAAAATTCACCCAATTATAAAATATTATATAAAAATATGTTTTTTAGAATTTTGAATAAAATTCTTTTTTTTCCTTCTTCTTTTGACTAGATTTTCATAATCATAAATTGCGAAGTGCGAGATTCTCAGTCTAATCGAAGAAAGAAAATTATGTTAGGAATGAAGTTATTTAATAGTGATCATAACATCTTATAGATAGATAGAATTTGAGTCTAGAAGTCATTAAGAGGCCATGTAATTACATAGTACTGAACTTAGTGTGTTCTTAACGTAAGAATAAGCAGATTTATTGAAACGAAAAATACTGGTTTTCTTTTGTTTCTGTTAATGTTTCAATATTGGGAGATTGAATGATTACATAGAGTGGCGATAAATAAATCGGATTATTTGTAGCTATGAAACCTTCAATCAATTGTATTTTCATTAAAAAAATTTATAATTCCGACATTAAATATTCCATCTGCTATTGTATCCCTTGATAAATAAATTTTTAAAAATTATTTAAGGCAGTCCAGAAAGATCCCTAATAGCACAGGAAAAACATCCAATATTTTAAGAATAATGTTGTGGAATATCTCACTCGTTATCCTGCATCATTCGGCGCGAATAATAATGTGTTTGGCGGACAAATCTGTGATTCGTTGATGTTCCTTCGGTAACCCTTAAACCCAGAGGGGTCACCGAGGGGGTCACGGAACACTCCACGCCTCCTCCCAAGAAGGCGCAAGAGTTGTAACGCATTCAGACGTCTCCCAGACTTCTGCTTATTTCCCCCTCACCAAATTATGTTGTAAAAGAGGTGGTTGTGAGGTCAATAGCACGGCTTGAAACGCTTTCATTCGTTTGATACTTAGAAACATTCGCTTCATGAAAAATGCGAATGTGATTCTAACATTAAAATGAGGAGTTCGTTTATAGATTATACAAAATAATTTATTGAAATGAGATGAAAACTGAAGAACTATTTATGATTGCAAAGAATATGAAAAAATAAACAGAATGATATGAAATATGAAAAATAAATAAATCTTATGGAGGTTTTCTTTAAATCAAAATTTGGTCTAAACTTTATTTTACAGAACTTTAATTGAGACCATTTGTTCACAACATCGCGAATGCCTAGTATATCTCTCACCATGTATTTTAAAGAAACGAGTAACATTAATTAATCCAAATGTTCATTATCCATGTTCGTTTGAGTATATCCATCTTCAATTTCGCAAGGTTCAGAATGAGACGAACAACTCTGAAACTTGAAGGTAGAACATTTCATAATGTAAATGCTACTTTTGAAATATTTACTAAAAACAAGCATTTTTCACTGAATTTAGAAGTATTTGCAATTCAAGCATAGAAAAATTCTTATTGTTCTGAAAAAAATTCTGAATACTATTCTACTATTTATCGATTCCTTAACTAATTATTTCTCTTTACTGGAAATGACAAAAAAAAGTTTCAAACATTGAAAATACAGAATAAATTTGTTCGTTAATCATAGTAAGTTTTCTAATTATTGTATCAATATTTCGTGATACATTTATATCTTCATTTTATTTCAGTACATTCACTTTACAGAGACAAAGTTTTAACGAGAGTATGTATAATTATGTATAATATTTCCATAGAACACGAAAAATTTTAGAATTCTTTCCCTAATACAGTACAGTTGAAAAGAGATTTTACGAATTAGCAAGTAATTTTCTGTGATTATTAGAAAGCGTTGTAATTATTGAGATAAGTATTTAAAAAATAATTATTATTCGAGAAAGTTACTGTGCTGTTAGACATAAAAACTTCTCTTGGAAAAAGAAAACTAATGAAACAAAACCAAAAAAAAAATAATAATAATAATAAATCGAAACCGACTGGTGCATATACTATTTTTTAAACTTTTTTTGACATGTACTGTGATAATAATATTGATGTCATTTTCCTCAGATCCTTAAAAATAACCCTTGGATAATTTTTCAATTTCTGGAAATTATTTTAAAGAATCTTTTTCTGTGATGGCTAATTGCAAAGTTTTTAGCTCAGATTCGTAACTCGAAAATTTTCTCTGGTTCCTTCTTATTTCCTATTAAAATAATAAGATATGGTCTATATTCCGAGTATTTTGATTTATACGATGTCAAAAATAAAACTTTTATCCCTTCTGAATTATTTCCATTATTTAAGTATTTCTTATCTCGTGCCTTTAGTGATCATAAGAGAACAATTTTTAAATTCTATAATTCCTTTAAAAGATCGTAGAACGTTTTGTAAATGGATAGAGACATAAAAGTGTTTAAGTAATTAGCGAGAAAACTGCAGATTTGAAATCCAGTTTCTGCAGAGTCAGTTTCTCCTACACTTTATGTTTTGCTATTATCTCCCTGATGGCACGGCATTGCTCGGGATCCATCTTTTTTTCATATGCCCGCTCTCGTTTTTCTTCTACATAAATATTGTCACTATTTTTTTTTTTAAGATAACGCAAATATCCTTTAAAATCTAGCCTTTTTGTTTTCTTGCAGTACAGTTTGAAAGAAAACACTAGAAATTTAGAAAAAGAGCATGTATTTTAAGCAACATACCGTATACATACAGAATTTCCCAAAAGCTAAACTGATGAAAAATATAAATATAAGAAATATTCAGGTGGAACAAAATATCAATAAAAACATATGTTGCAAAATTTTTAAAGAAAGTCCAAAAGACAACATTTTCATTAGCCACTTTCCAGTTATTTTTATTATTACTAATGTGATTTTTTTTCAGGAGGTCTGTAGTTTTTCTGCCCAAAAGAGCAAAATTAGTTCAAATTTCTCGAAAAATTATTATTTTTTCAATATATTATCTCTATAATTACGATGCGTTCTAGTAATTGTAGAAAATTACATATCAATCCATAAAATCCGTTTTCAACTGTATATGTATTTGGGAAAGAATTAATCAATTGAACCAGATAAATCGAGGGTTGAATCTCATTTAGAAATTTTTCAGAGGAAGAATGTTATTATCATTACAAATGCATCTTGATTCAAGTGAAGTGCTTGAATTCTGTAGATATTTCAAAGATAGAATTTAAATTTCGCACACCTTTACCTTCAGCAACAGATGAAAGATAATTTACTATATTGAATTTCGTTCCGAATCATATTCGAGCAAACACGAAAGTCGAACGCTGAGTTTAATCAATTTTTGCTCTTTCCCTCTAAAATATAAGTAATGCGACATCGTCACTCAGCCAGAGGCGAAATTTCTCGGACCCACCCTAAGACGGGGGAGAGAAAAAAAGGGGTGGAGAAGAGAGGGAATTGTAAGAAGGAGTTCAATGACCAGAGCAGAGAGAGGTGGGCGCTGAGTTGTGAACGTGCGGCCGAAAAGAGAAAGATATGAAGTTTGAAGAATCCCTTTGTATAAATTACTAATATGTAATTAATTATACTAGCCAATATTATGTAAATAAATTGTACATAATCCCATTGGTCTTCTTTGACTGGGACTTTGCCCACCAGAAAACACCACACTAAGCTGGTTTGACTCACTATGTCACAGTAATTAGACAACTTACTTAGTAAGGATTTTTTTTTTTACTTGGCTGAAACTTATTTAAATTATTAGACCTTGAAGGAATTATTATTGAACCGTTATCAGATGACGAGGGTGATAACGATTATATAAATTGAGTTGCCAATTTTACGGTAACTTAATTATAATTTTTACTTAATTGTGATTTTTTCTCTAATTTTCATAAACTTTTAAAAATATTTTAAGTATAATTTACAATAATACTTTTCGTTGTTGCAATGAATTTCACACTGTTTTCTATGTTTAAAAAAACTTTTATTATCTTGATCTCATCCCATTGTTGGTAGCGAAGGTAATAAACAACTGTATTTGTTTCTTTTTTATTTCATTCTCTCTCTTATTTCGCCTCTCACACAAACCTGCTCGCATTGCGAAGTACAAGTAGAAGTATGCTATTTAATTTATTTTCAACTAAAAATTGTAAGATGGTATTGAATGTAAAATTTACTGTAGAAAGTAATGAGAAAACTATTAAAGAAAAAATCCTGAAAAGTATTTAGTAAAAATTAATCAATATTAGTAAATTATAATTTAGTAAAAATTAATTAATCGAGCTTTCCTTCAGCTTATTTTTTTGTGTGTATGTTCTCAGGCAACAAAAATTTATTTTAACACATGTAAACTTATTTTTATGACACAAGGGCCAGACTTGGCCATTCTGCGCCAAACACTCATTATGTCATGAATGGTCTGCTTTTATGTTAGGTAGGTTTTTTTTTTGTCTTTCTCCAATTTAAAAACTGGAATTCAAAAATTACTGCTGTCCTTTATTTCACAGTATATTTGTGATAAATTTATTCGCTTCTAAATATATTTTTGAATTAAAAGAGATTAAGAAATCATTTTTTTATCTATATGGAAAGCCAAGAAAAAAGATTTCATGTCAGAGAATCCTATAAATGATGTAACTATGTATTCTTACAAATGATTTCATTTCTATACTATGTATTGATATGTAAATAATTCTATTTAAAGGCAATATAATAATATAATTTATTTTAATATATTAACTATCTTCGGCATATCAATTTAATGTTCTCTCAAAATATTTACGTTGATCTAATATTGTAGGGAAGGGAGCATATCCCGTATTGTATGTAACCAATCTCTTATAGGAATTTTTACTTTTCATAGGATTAACAGAATTCCTTACTGACCAATTCATAAATAATATTTACAGGGCTTTCTGAAAATATTTCATTCTAAGTATTTTAAAAATTATTAATATTTATTATACTTAATTATTAATATTTAAAATCATAATTCTTATTTATTATTATTAATATGATAACCTTATACAACAAAAGAACGAGAATAAATAAAAGTTCTGATTCTGCTATTATAAAATAAATCAATAGAAATTCAAACAAGTGTAAAGGCACAAAGAAATCAATGATAAAAAAATGAAGTTTTATAAAGATGGTTAATTAGAAACAAAGCCTAAAATTATAATCTAATCTTTCATTTTATTTCATAGTAGTCGAATTATCAACTGTTTTGTAGAAGCCAATAATTTTGTCTATTAACGAGTCTTTTCTACAGTCTCATTTCGAATAATTATTTTAACACTGAAGCTTTATAAAACATAAGAAGAAAGAATTAATATATTCAGAACAAGAAATATTCACAAATATTTTTATTAACAACAAATAATTAATATTTTTTTTTAAAAGTAACATTTTATGGAGCATATTTTGACAGCGTACATTCTTCGTAAGGTAGTCCGCATCCGGTTCATGCACCTCCGTTTAAGTGTAATTTTTCTTCTTTTACAGCACAGCAACGAACTTCATCTTCTTCCAGGTAGAAAAACTCTCTTCGGTTTCGGGTTACGATAAGACATCTGAAATAAAAAAGAAAGGAATTAGTTCTGTACACTACATAGAATTTTAAATTCTATCAATACTTAACTTAATGTGTTTAAAAATGAAGAGCAATCCATAATCGTTGATGTGTCCGATGGACGCGAACGCCTCCCCTCCCAATCAGAAGCTCCAGCCAGCGCTCTGCCAAAAATCTCTGCCAGTTCCTCCTTCGAAGACTTCGGAAATTTTAAAGACGCAGCAGCTGAAAATTTATACAAAACAAATTTAATAAATGTTAACGGAAAAAAATTGGAAAAAACTTAGCTAGGGTTAAACTTTACAGTAGTAGCTTAAAGTCGTTAAGTAGTTAAAAAAGTAGTTCTTTCGTTAAGTTGATTAAAGTACGCTTAATACTTAGTGACCGGTTTCATTAACGCTTTTTAACGTATGTTTTAATCTAACCTGAAAGAATGCTTGACATTTTAAATTTATATTTTGCTTTTATCTAATTGAACATGGCGCTTAAAAGCTATTTGAATAAAAATAAATAGTGCAAAAATCATACTGAGACTATTCTGCATAGCTACTTCTTCCCTTGACGGAGTTGAAGATTTATTTTAATTAGATTTATTTTATTGAAGATTTATTTTAATTGTCATAAATCCAAGGTATCAAAACTATTTCCCATTTTTTATTATTGCATGTTAACAGGAAAATTAGTAATTTAGAGTGTGAATATATTCAATAAAATATCTTCATTTCTTTGGCTTAATTTCTATTTATGCATACAGTGTTTACTTATTTTATTTGTTATTTAATATTTTAACATAATATCTTTGATATTTTGGATAATTCATTTGTTCAGAAACTAACTCACTTAAAATAGATTTAAAAACTTGTTTCAGCTCCATAAAGGGCTTCTTTCCTTTTCTACCTAGTCTGCTGTATAAAACGGCGACATTTGGCGCGAGTAGAATCTTTAT